>JASDQU010244145.1:166891-197484 GCA_032191745.1 Picea mariana | reverse complement strand
CTAATCCAAAACTAGGCATGTGAGACTAAAGAAAAGTTTGATGAAAATGCTAGTATCTTGTTTTTAAAGTTAAGGAAGGTTTGCAGGAATGTGATCATATACACCAGGTCTATTACAGAGCTACAAATCAGATTTGGATGATGAAATTGATGAGGGCTTTTGGTTGAGGTACATGGTTGAGACAAGTAGTTGATGAGTTGGCGCACATACATGAGGTGTAGAGTTGATGATGTTGGTACATATTGATGAGTCATAGTTGATGAGTAGTTGACACATGATTGGTACATACTTGGTACATGGTTGGATGCACTTGTTTATGGTACAGATTGATTACAGGTTGGTGCATGGTTGATGCACTTGTTTATGGTACAGGTTGATTACAGGTTGGTGCATGGTTGATGCACTTGTTTATGGTACATTTTAATTACAGGTTGGTGCATGGTTGATGCACTTGTTTGTGGTACATGTTGATTATATGTTGAGGTACAGGTTGATGCATGGTTGATGGATGGTTCAGATTTATTGGTACAGGTTTACAGTGGTATATATCACAGTGGTTCCATCATTCTACTTCTACTTCAGGGTGGCAGGACGGGGCAAGGACAGGTGGTTGTGGCCACCTTCCGGTTGTAGCCAGAGAACATTGGGGGTTGTAGCCTCCTTCTGTTTGTAGCCAGAGATTTGGGGAGTTGGAGCTTCCCTCAGGTTGTAGCCTGAGAAACTAGGGGGTTGGAGCCTCCTTCCAGTTGCAGCTGGAAAACAAAGGACGTTGGTGCTTCCAATGAATGTAATTCTTCAAGACATATAAGAAAAAACATTCCGTGATTTTCTCCCGATTTGGGTTTCCACGTAAAACACTGGTGTACTGTGTATGTGTGTGATTGTTTATTTATTACTGCTCATTATTGGATAATAATTCTACATTGATATAACATTTGAAGAAAAATGATTATAATTATGTTATTTCTGATTCACCCCCCCTCTCAGTATTCCAACACCTTCTTCTTCTGTGGACACTTAGATGCAAAGTGACCTATCTTTCCACAGTTAAAACATTTGAAGGGCAACTTGCCTTGGTATTTGCCTGATCCTTTCTTTAACCTTCTCACAAATTTTTCCTCAATATCATCTAATTCCGAATCAGTATTCTTGTCTGCTTTAAAAGATGTTTCTGTAGTGGTGGATCTATCTTTGCTAATCCTCATTTCATAAGCAATTAGAGTGCCTAGGAGTTTATCAATAGACAGAGTTTTAAGACCATTCAAGAGTTTATCAATAGACAGAGTTTTAAGACCATTCAATTCTTCTATTGCAAAAACTTTTGGATTAAATCTATTAGGCAGAGATCTTAAAATCCCCTGAACTAAAAATGCGTCTTCAATCTTCTCACCAAGACCCTTCATGGCATTCACAAGCTTCTCAACTCTTAAAAAATATTTAATAACTGTTTCATCCTCATTCATCTTTAGTTGTTCAAATTTCAATATATGTGTCTGAAGTTTGACATCTATCGCACAGAGAGTAGTGAATCAAATACTATAAAAAAAGAGGACCAACGAAGAATTCAGATTAAGTGCACATATTGGGGAATACGATGTGGATAATGTTATCTTAGACGTGGGGTCCGATGTAAATGTGTTTCCAAATTAGAGTTGGGAAATGATGGGGAAACTGCAGTTGATTTGGTCTCCTGTTCAGTTAAGGTTGATGAACCAACACAAGATAGTACCAATTGGGCGATTGACATGAGTACCTGTGAATATAGATAGGGTGTGCAATGTAGAAAATTTCGAAGTCATCGAGATCATGGATGATAGTCAACCATATATAACACTAATGGGTTTAGAATGGGCCTTTGAATATCAAACAATCATTAATCTGAAAAGGAGAGAAATGATATTTGAGGTAGGGGACTTGAAGGTTACTGCATCGTTGGATCTGACCAAAGGAAAGAGGTAATAGAGCCAACAAGAGTGAATGAAATTGACAACTTGTATAATATGATTGTGTAGTTGGAGGATTATGTTAACCTCACTACAGATGGTGCACTAAGTTGGATAAGTATTTGCTTGTGTGCGTCAGACTTAGAGGAAGGTTTGGAGCATTGGAAACAAAGTATGCATGAAGTATCAACTAGATGATGTGAACACATAACTCGCTCATTGTGCTGGATTGGAACAGAGTTATGTGATCCACCTAGGTATGATGGATTGATTGATATAAGATTGTTTTTAAATACATTTGAGTTGCTGGTACCCAAACAACAAAGATTGTTGGCACTAGATGTTTTCTTGAAAGCTACTTCAACCAGATGGTGGGCTGCACACAAAGAGGGAATGGAAAATTGGTCATAATGTAGAAGAAAAATGCAGTTGAGATTTGGTATCAAGTTGGAGAATATTACACATAAGTATACAGAGATAAGTGACCCAACAAATCATATTTTGTAGTGTAAAGACATATGGAGTTCGATCCTGAAGAAGGAATGGATGCACAAGTTTATACATACACTAGATACAATTCCTAATAATTGGTACCTGGAGATGCAAATGCATAGAGAAATGATAGATTGGGATGAGGTGACTCAGAGGTTCAAGGGAAAATTTACTTTTGAACACGAATCTCCACTACTAGATGCAATGTTGAAGGTCATTCAAACCAAGATCATTTCAGAAGAAGGGTTCATGGAGGTGGTACCTGTGTTCAGTGCACACAGAGCTTCTATGATTGTCCATGAATTACTGGAATGTTACAATGTTGTTAAATAAGAACACAATAAGGAAGATCCAAGGAATGTACAAGTAACTGAAATTGAGGGTGAATGCACGGTAGAAGTATTGGAAATTGAATTTTCTATGTATCCACAACTACTAAAGACGTGGAAGGTAAACATTGGGACAACAAAGAATCCAAAGTTTGTGCAGATATGCGATTATTGGAGTGATGAAACTGTGGAGAAGATTGCAGATTTATTGCGTGAGTACCAGGATCTATTTACAAATATGTTCTCAGAGATGAAGGGGATAGTTGGTGAGTTAGGATAAATGAGGATCCCTTTGAAACCCGATGTTAAGCTAGTGCGACAAAGACCCTATATGTTAAATCCGAAGTACAAAGAGAAGGCGAGAGCAGAGATAGACTGAATGTTGGAAGAATGTATTATTGAACCGGTGGTGGAATCATAATGGATAAGTCCAATGGTGTTACAAGATAAGAAAACAGGAGAAATCAAGATTTGTGTAGACTGAGGAAGCTAAATGATGCATGTCTACATGATCCATTTCCAACACCATTTACAAATGAGGTACTAGAGAATGTAGGAGGGGAGGATGCATATTTGTTCACAGACAATTTTTTAGGATATCACCAGATAAAGATTGTGCAAGAAGATAGGTATAAGACTACTTTTGCAAAAAAATGGGGAAGTTATCAGTACACAATGATGCCCTTTGGACTAAAGAATGCACCTGCGGTTTTCTCAATAGTAGTTGTAGCATATTTTAAGGAATTTATTCATAAGTTCCTTGAAGTGTACTTAGGCGATTGGATTGTATTTAGTTTATTGAAAGATCACATAGAAGTGCTCAGGTTAATGTTGGATAGATGTAGAGAATGTCAGATTTCATTGAATTTTAATAAATGTCTTTTTTGCGCGCCTTTTGGAATTGTGTTGGGCCATGTGGTATGTAAACATGGCTTACTAGTGGATCATGCCAAGATTGCAGTAATTTTGGACTTACAACCACCCACCTTAATCAAACAGTTGAGAGCAACCTTAGGTCATACAAGATATTAAATGAAGTTAATTAATGGTTATGAAAATATTAGAACACCTATGGAGAAGTTGTTGAAGGAGGAAGCTAAGTTATAGTGGAATGAGGACTGTCACAATGGTTTGGAACATTGAAGTAAAAATTAGTAACCACGCTGATTTTAATCTTCCTAGATTGGAAAAAGGAGCTCCATGTTCATGTGGATGCGTCATCCATAACTTTGGGCACAATACTATCTCAACCAGGGGAAGATGACATAGATCACCCAATTGCTTTTGCAAGTAGGAAGTTATCCATAGCAAAGAAGAATTACACCACTACGGAACGAGAAGGATTGGAAATGGTATATGCGCTACAAAAGTTTATACATTATTTATTGGGTTCTCATTTTAATATGTATACATACCATTATGCACTAAAATACTTAGTGAACAAGCCAGTGTTGGGGGGAAGAATATGCAGGTGGTTATTGATGTTTCAAGAATACAATTTTGAGGTTGTTGTGAAACCAGGGAAGTTGAATGCAGGAACAGATCATCTATCGATTAGGAGAAGATGCAGGGAATTTGGATGACAACTTTTCAGATGCACAATTATTTGCAGTTAAAATGGTGGACGACTACTTCACAGATACTGTACAGTTTCTAAGTATAAGAATGGCCCTGTAAGACTACTAGTTAATTGTAGGGAACTTATACAAGTTAGGTGCAAATAGAATATTGATATGATGTGTGCTATAGCATGAAAGGCCTATGATACTCACAAAAGTGCATCGAGGGATTGCAGGAGGACACCACATAGGAAAATAAATCGTGTAGAAGATTTTGTGCGTAGGGCTCAAGTGGCCCACACTTCATAAGGATGCTAAAGAATATTGTTAGAAATGCGATGCATTTCAAATGGTGGGAAATCCATCCAGGAGGGATGAGATTCCTTTACACCCACATGTTACGTTGCAAGCATTTGATAAATGGGAAATAGAATTTGTTGGACCAATCAACCCATCAACACGAAGATTGAGAGCTAGGTACATAATTGTTGTGACAGAGTATTTGACCAGATGGGTAGAAGCAAAACCAGTCATAGACTGCACCATGGAGACTGTTGCGCGGTTTCTATTTGAGAATGTAGTCACACGGTTTGAATGCCCGCACATTCTACTCAATGATCAAGGAACATATTTCTGGAATAGGACGATTGCAACATTGACTGAGGAATTTCAAATTCATCATCAAAGGAGAACGTTGTATCACCCTCAGGCCAATGGGGCAATAAAATCTTTTAATATTATGGAGAATGTTTTGACAAAGATCTGCAACTGTAGGAAGAGATGTTTTGGACTTAAGGGTTCCTGCAATATTATGAGCATATAGGGCTATAAGGAAAAAATTGACAGGAAAAACACCTTTTAGGTTGATCTATGGCCAAGAAGCAATGATGTCGATGGAGTTTATTATGCCTAGATTTTGTGTTGCAGCGATTATTGATCTTTCAGACTCTGGCACAATAGAGGATAAATTGTCACAGTTGGTACAACTTGAGGAAGATCGCTTTGTCGCAGGTTTCCATCAACAAGTTCAGAAGGAAAGAGAGAAGGCATGGCATGATAGACACATTAAACAAAAAACATTTCAAGTGGGAGACTTAGTATTACTCTATGAAAGTAAGTTCATACCGCAATCGAGAAAGTTTCGAATGCATTGGTTAGGACCATATGTGATTAAGCATGTGACAGAGGCAGGTGTTGCATAGTTGGAAACACTAAATGGAGAATCCCTAGGAGGCACGGTGAATGGAAGTCGACTGAAACTCTATAGAGACAAGAGACTGTCTGCTCATTTTTCTAAGTTGTGCAAGAACACATGTATCATAGTAGTTCTACTATAGTAGGGAGATAAAATACAAAAAAAAAAAAAAAAGTAGAATAATAAGAAAACAAATAAAAAGAGGAAAAACAAGAACTACAAACATAGACAAGAAGAGGTATGGGAAATAAAGCAAAAGGACCCGCACATAAAAATGGAGTATCACACATATAAAAGAAACAACACAAATGAAGTTAAGTGAACGTGAGATTCAAGTGCACAACATGATCGTTAAGTGCATTAAAGAAGATAAACGACAGTTAAAAAGAAGTAATGATGAAACATCCTGAAGATGCATAGTCATAAATAGAAGGTATCGTCGAGGATCGAGACAGATTGACAGATCAAAGGAAGAATCTGGTGAAGGATTTGGCATTAATTTCATAGTAAGGAAGTATTGATTGCACACTCTGACCATATTCGACACTTACTTTGGGTGCAAAATCAATTACACAGTTGTCGAAGGGTTATAAAGGCACATAAAGGCATGAGAGGGAAAGGTTATTTGCATTTGATAAGAGTTGTGAGCATAAAAAAAAGATCAGAGCCGAACTAGAGCCGAACCTAAAATGTACAGAGCAGTTAAAGAAATCATACGCAAAAAAATGGCACCACCAAAAGTTGGGGCACCAACAACCACAACAAACAAGCAAACAAAAAGACCGCCAGTTGCACCAATGTTCGTGGAAACACCCCGAGCTTCGGCCTCGCAACCGAGATTCCACAGGGACTACATACCGCTAAGAAAGGACATTGCGCCACAGGTTAGAGTACCCATAGACGAAAAGTACCTACTGGTCATGTCAAAAATACCACCTGGTGTAATTGTCGAAGGGGACATATGCTAGGAAATATATTTTCTTTGAAGTTTGCAGACCACGACATAACGGATGAACATAAGTTTCCCTATAGATGGAATGAGAGAAATATTTGTGCACCAAAACTGTACAAGGGACAGGTGAAATCCTGCTTGAACCACCGATTTAGGCGGTAGGACTAGAGAAATCAGGAATATTGAATCTGTTGGAGATCCCACATTTTGGCTGAAGTTTGAAAATAAATGTTTGCATCAAAATGTTACTAATTTGCGTCCATGGAGGAACTTTGTGGCTAGACCCACCAATATCGATTGATACACAATTAATTGCATGGATAACAGTCTTGTCAAAAGCATGAGAGGATATGCCAACATTATTCACAAACAAGGCGGGGGAGAAAGAACTATAGGAAAAAATGAAGGATAATTTCCACAACTTCATAGGAAAGCAGGGGTTGGATGTCGCAAACATAAATGATGATGTTTTTCTATTTGTGACACAAGTATTGGCCTGGAAATTATTGAGTAAATTCCGCAAGGATGAGGTGTCAACCGCTATGATAGAAACTACAAAAAAGTGCGCAGAGGGGTCCAAATGAATTGTGCCACATTTATGGTAAATCAGTTTTTGATATATTGCATAGAATCCCATGAGAAAGGAATGGAATTCCATTATGCTTGGCTTATGATCCTGGTTGCACTAGTTGGATGGAAGGAGCCTGTCGATTGACAATTTTTGAAAACAACAAGCATAGGTAATGCAGTTGCACGATATGGGAACCTGTGTCATACGACAAACAGGAGGAACAAATAGATAATAATGTCACCTTCTATGTCTACTTTGACACAATTAGACACATAATATCCCACACACCGTTCATCATCTCCCATAATGTAGAGACTTACCAGGATATTGCATGCTTTAAAGCAGGGATGCACCGCATGTACATCCAAGCCAAAATAGGCCCTGGGCACTAGTGACTGCCAACAAGCTACAAGTTGACAGTGGACAATGTATTCCTGATCACCAATGACTGGGACGGAGAATGGAAACTCCCATCTAAAGAAACGTGGAACCTAGATGAAGAAGAAGAACAAGACAATGAAGAGGAAGAATTAGACGATTGACATGAGATGAAATGCAACAAAAGATGTAGGATTATTTAAAGACGATACATGAACTATTGGAGACAATGAGGATAACACCAGAGAGAAGCTCAGGTGAAAGACTGTCAACGATCCCGATTGAGGAAGCAGGGACTACCACTCCATTTCTATCAAAGTTAACCGATGAACGCAGAGTGTTGGAGATCGTGTCTGATACAGTCGAGTTCCTGATGCAAGAACTGCAAGAGCATGTGAGAGCACTGAGTCACTTGAACTTAGCTATTTCTTGGATTTCGACAACATTACTGCACATCTTGCACATTAGTATTATGCATAAGATAAGGCTCTGTGTAGATTTACCATGTAGAGAGTTGATCAAGGTGACAAACGAGAAGGCATAAATCTAACAAAAGTATACAACTACTTTTCTGATCTGAAAATGAAAAAGGTTTGTGTGCACAAATTTGCAAGTGAAATAGTTATGTGTCTTAGGAAATTGGATCAAGTTGCAAACACATAAACTTAATGATTTTTTTTACTTAACATGAGCAACATAAAAAAACATAAACATCCATCATAATCAAGCACATAACACAACAAAATGATAAAGGAGTTCAACCCTCTCTTGGGATACATCTCCTAGTCCAACTTCCAATGGATTATTTTCATTAATGCTCAAAGTTTCAAAATCAATGCTTTACAATGCTCATAATACAAAATAGATGGCTTCAATGGCTCTAGAATGTCTAAAAACCCCTAGCTGGGCTCTTCCTGCACCTGGTTTGGCAAAAAATGGAGAAAATACACTTCTTGGAAGTTTTTCCCCAATAGTTTTTTGTACCTGCTCGCCAAAATGTACCATGTCAAAACTGAACCCGTCTCTAAGCATTTCTCGTGCCAAAAACCCAGTATGTGCACCATTTCGAAAATTATGGAAAACTATCGTATCGTTAGAGAGGTATGGCACCTTTTCTGACGGAGGTTACGGTCGTATGCCCCTGGTAAGGTATATGTGTCCAGGGTTGGGGCTAAGCCCCAACCCTTTTCCGCCCAGAGAAAAGTTTAATGAAAATTCAAATGTTTGTTTTAGATGTAAGGGTTAAGAAACAATAGTGGGCCGTCTGGTAGCCCATCCCTTGCCAAGTCTCTTTCCATGCCTACGAAGTTCATGGGTTCAATTCCGGTGGAATCCTAAACTTTTAAACCAATAACGAGGTGCCACATGGCGGCCCCTGGATGGGCCACGTGGCGACCCTTGGCTGGGCCACGTGGAACCTTCTCATTCACCCGTACACTAACATGTGCCAACACTAGATTGGTCCACGAAACCCTACCAACTCAGCACCTGCCACGTCAACCTCTGCGCAATCAACAATGTGGTCCCCCTGCCACATCAACAGTACGGCCTGCATAGTCAGCCTGTATGGACTGTACGAACTGTGTACAGTCAACATTTTGCCTATTTGGAAAAGTGGACAGAACACGATATCTTTGACATACGATCTCTGTTTGATCCCGTTCAAGTTGTGTTGGGATCGTGAGGATGAGATATATGCAATGAATCCATTTTCGAGCAATTTTGAGCACTTTGATTTTTGAGCATATTTTGATCCCCTAGATCACTCCTCCGCAATTGAGAAGCCTTTGGACCTCCAAAATACTACTTTTAGTCAATCTGAAGATGAGGGTTTGATCCACGAAACCCTACCAACTCATCACCTGCCACATCAACATCTTCCCAGTCAACAGTATGGTCGCCCTGCCACGTCAGCGATATGGTCTGCACAATCAGCCTGTATGGACTGTACAAATTGTGTATAATCAACATTTTGTCTGTTTGGAAAAGTGGACAGAACATGATATCTCTCACATACGATCTTCGTTGATCCCATTCAAGTTGCGTTGGGATCGTGAGGACGAGATCTATGCAATGAATCCGTTGTGGAGCAATCTCGAGCACTTTGAGTTTTGAGTATATTTTGATCCCCTGGATCACTCCTCTCCATTGAGAAGCTTTTGGATCTCGAAAAGACTACTTTCAGTCAATATGAAGATGAGGGTACAGTTCCCTCACCTTTCAAACCTCAATCCATCTATCTTTGCTTGGATTTGTGCCTTTAAGACCAACACGAAGGTATTCCACATTCCCTCACTTTGAAGTTCTCATCTTCTTGTCAAGGATTGTATCCTCATGCAATTCTGAAAGATTATTCGACGAGAAGTTATCTATGTAAGGAATCTGAACATGCTCTCATTGATCATCAATAAAAGGAGACTCATACAATCTCAAATTCTCAACATTAACAACTGCATACATTTGCATATAAGGAGGCAAATCCAAACGGAAGGCATTGTTACCAATCTTTTCAAGAATCTTGAAAGGTCCATATCTAATTGGTTTCAGTTTTTGACCTTCTCCTTTAAGCCTCTCTTTTCTAATGTAAAGCCAAAATTCATCTCCAACTTGGAAACTGTGATCAACACGATGCTTGTCATGTTTTGTCTTGTACTTGGCTTGGTTCTTTTCCAACTGTTCTTGTACCATTTGATGCACCAACTGGATTTGTTCAATGAACGTCTTTGCTCTATCAATGTCATAATGACCATCAATAGCAATATCCTTCCCAAAGATAAAATCTAAAGGATATTCTGGCAAATAACCAAAACAAGCCTCAAATGGATATGTTTGAGCCAAAGAGTGCTTCGCCCGGTTATAAGAATGTTGAATGTAGTGTAGGTGCTCATCCCAAAGCTTAGGATGTTTGCTACAATAACCATGAAGATGTACTACTGTTCTATTCACCACTTCTGTTTGACCATCAGTTTGTGGATGAAATGGTGTGCTCTTTTTCAGCGTGGTGTCCATGAGTACCCATAATATTGACCAAAAGTTCCCAATAAATAGAGAATATCAATCATAAATAATGGATTTGGGAAACCCAAAATGTACCCACACATGCTGAAAGAAAGTTTGTGTCGTTTGTTCAACTGTAACCTGCTTCTTACAAGGAATCAAAATACACATTTTGCTGAAACTGTGAACCACAACATAACGATATTCATGATTCTTTTTATACATAGGTAGACCTCCTACAAAGTTCATGGAAATGCTTTCCCAAGGATGAGAAGGAACCGAAAGTGGAGTATACAAACCCAACTTTCTATTGCTAGGCTTACTTGTAGCACATAAAGAACATCCTCTTACATATCTTGAAACACTTTCATTCATTTTAAGCCAATAGCAATACCTTTGCAAATTAGCCACTGTCTTGCCTACACCAAAGTGGCCAACAATAAGAGAAGAATGTGCTTCCCTTATGATGTTGACACTTTCACCCTGTGGAATACATAGCTTGCCAAGATGATACAAAATATTATGGTAATCCAAATCCTCAACTTGGTTAGAATGACACAAAGTTGGATAAACCTCTTTAAAATCAACATCTAAAGCATACTGTTCAATATATCTCTCATGCATGGTATAATTATGCTTAAGAATAACTGAAGCACTAACAATAGGCCTATAAAGCATATCAACAACTTTGTTATAAATGTCTTTCTTATACCTGATAACCAAGTGGAATTGTTGTAGAAAACCCATTCATCTGAAGTGCCTTGCTTGCTGTAGCTTTGTTTGTTATTGAAAGTATTGCAATGGTTGATGATCTATGTGAATGATAGTTTCTTTTCCCAACAAATGATGTTTCCATTTTTTCACACTTTGCACCAATGCATACAACTCCTTATCATATGTAGGATAATTAATCCCATTACCATTAAAAGTTTCAGGATGAAAACAAATGGGCTTACCATGTTTCAACAAGACTGCTCCCATTGCATAATTACTTGCATTTGTTTGTATCTCAAATGGTTGTCTCAAATTAGGAACTGCAAGAACTAGAGCTGAACTAATCTTCTCCTTCAATGCATCAAAAGATTTTTGTTGCTTGCCTCTCCATTGGAAAACTTGCTTGATGCTTGTCACTGCATGTAATGGAGCTACAATTGAAGAGAAGTTAACAATAAACTTTCTCCAATATTGGGTTTCTCCCAAAAAGCTTCTTACCTCAGTCACATTGTTGGGCTTGGGAATCCAAAATGACTTTGACCTTGGAAGGATCTATTTTCATTTCTCTTCCTCCAACAATATGTCCCAAGTAAACAAGTGAGGTCTTTCCAAACTCACATTTAGACATCTTCAAAAACAATTTTTCTTTCTTCAAGACATCTAAAACTTGATTTACATGCCTAACATGCTCTTCATGAGATTTGCTAAATATCAAAATGTCATCCAAGTAGACAATCACACAATCATCAAGAAAAGGTCTTAAAACATCATTCATAACTCTCATGAATGTAGCAGGAGCATTACAAAGCCCAAATGGCATAACCATCCATTCAAACAAACCTTTCTTTGTTTTGAAAGTTGTCTTCCATGTGTATCCTTCAACAATCCTAATATGATGATATCCACTTCTCAAATCCAACTTAGTAAAATACTTAGCATCTTTCAATTGATCAAGAAAATCATCAATTCTAGGAAGAGGATAACGATTCTTTACCGTAATCTTGTTCAAGGCTCTGAAATCTATACACATGCGCCATGTACCATCTTTCTTTGGTACTGAAACAATTGGTGACCCACATGGCAATGTGCTTGGCATGATAACCCCTTTGTCAAGCAACTCTTGGATTTGTTTTTTAATTTCATCATTCTCCATGACTGACATCTTGTACATACCAATGTTTATAAGAGGACAATCTTGCTGCAATTGTACCTCATGTTGGATACCCCTTTTAGGAGGCAATCCTTTTGGTTCCTGAAACATCTCATCATATTGGTTAACAACCTCATATAAATTAGATTTTAACTTCGCATCACAACCTTGGAAAGCTTCTTTTTCAACATTGTCTTTGGGTTTGATCATCAAGAGTACAAATTTCTTACTAGCATTGACTAATCTCTTCATTTGTCTAGCATCTACAAGTGACGCATTCATCTTCTTTTTATGTTCTCTAACAATGTAATCAACTCCATTTTTAAACAAATGATATTTGTTCTCATGACGATGAAAGATGGCTCTCATATCATATAAATATGGGTTTCCCAGCACAATACCACAATTATCCAATGGAATAACATCAAGCTCTACCTCATCTATAAAGTTTGCAGTGATGGCAAATCTAAGTTTACATCTTCTTGTCACATGCAATTTTGCATTGTCACATATCCATCCTAGAGGATATGGTTTAGGATGAGGAGTAGTTTCCAAATGCAATTTCTTAACTGTGTCTTCATAAATGAGGTTTTCTTGAGATCCAATATCAAATAGACTATCTATCTTGGTATGCCTTGAAATTACCCTTATGTGGAAAATCTCTAATCTTTTGTTTTCATGTTGAGTTTCATTGAGGCTACTACTTGAATAACTAGTACTTGCAATAGAATCCTTACCTTGAAAACCCATGGCTGTAATTTTTGTTTTATCTCCCGAATCAGAACCTAAATGATGTTGTGTAGTTGCAACAGTCTTTGGTTTCTCCTTGTAGTTGAATTTTTTGGGTCTCATTTCAGGATGAAGTTTCCAACAATGTTCTTCATCATAACCATCTTTTGAACAATGTTTACATGAGAGTTTCTCTCCCTCTTTCTTGACTGAAGCATTCTTTCTTCCATTTCCTTTGAATTTCCTCTTTCCCTTGTCTCCCTTAACACATGGATTCTTGCTGCACTCTTGAGGTTCCTTCCTCCCTCTTCCTTCCAAATGAGTTTCCTGTACACAAACTTCATCTATATTTGTAGGGTTAAACATAAGTATTATGTGTCTCAAGTAGCTATGCAATCCTCCAATGTATTTGAGTAAAGTTTATTGAGAATATAAATCTATACCAAAAATCAAAGATCTTTTTCTAAATTCTTGAGTGTAGCTTTGCACACTTTTCCCTTTAGCTTGTCTAAAATTTTTCCAATCCATAATAGCTTTCTGCATGTATGTTAATGGATAAAATTGTCTTTTAAGTACAACAATAAAATCATTCCAAGAGGATAAAACTTTACCATGTTTCTTCATGTCCACGTGATTTTTGGTTTCCCACCAAATGAGTGCTGCACTTTCCAATCTAAGAGAAGCAAGCTGAATCTTAGTTTCATCATCGTTGATTCTTTGTATCGTACAATACACTTCAATCTGACGAATCTAGTTATCCAATTTCTCAACATTTACCTCTCCATTGTAGATAGGCAATTCAAACTTAATATCAAACTTAAGCAAAGGAGTTTGTGGAAGAATTTTACAATGTTCTTTTGGAGAATTTGGAGGTGGTTGTGAAATGGTAGAAGAAGTGGAATATGGAGGTGAAGGAGGTGGAGTATCACCATTCCCTCCATTTCCTTTTGGAGTTTTGTTACCACTATCTTCATTACCTCTTGGAGGATTTGATCTTTCACCTTGCAACCTTGCATTTCTTTCTTCAAATAAAACTTTCACCATTTCTGTCATATCATAAAAAGATTTTCTGAAAGTTTCATCTTCTGAAGCAAGAGTTTCATGACTCTCCTCATGAGCCATACTTGGTGAATACCTCCTTGAAGCTTGAGGTGAATGTGTAGTTCTCCTTCTTGAAAGTTGAGAACTCGGCTCTACAAGTTGACCTTCTACTCTTGTGAGCTTCAACCTTGTAAGCATAAAAAAACAAACACTTGCAAACAATCAAACCTTCAAAAACCTTTGATTTGATACCAACTTGATCTAAAAATGAAAAAGGTTTGTGTGCACAAATTTGCAAGTGAAATAGTTATGTGTCTCAGGCAAGTGGATCAAGTTGAAAACACATAAACTTAATGAGTTTTTTTACTTAACATGAGCAACATAAACAGACATAAACAACCATCATAATCAAGCACATAACACAACAAAATGATAAAGGAGTTCACCCCTCTCTTGGGCTACATCTCCCGGTCCATCTTCCAGTGGATCATTTTCATTAATGCTCAAAGTGTCAAAATCATTTCTTTAAAATGCTCAAAATACAAAATAGATGGCTTCAATGGCCCCAAAATGTCCAAAAACCCCTAGCTGGGCTCTTCCTGCACCTGGTTTGGCCAAAAAATGGAGAAAATACACTTCCTGGAAGTTTTTCCCCAATAGCTTGTTGTACCTGCTCGCCAGAATGCACCCTGTCAAAACTGAACTTGGATCCAAGCATTTCCCATGCCAAAAACCTAGCACGCCTGCTATTTCGCAAATTGTGGCAAATTGCCACACCATTAGGGAGGTCTGACACCTTTTCCGGCACAGGTTATGGTCGTATGCCCCCCATGTGGCCATGCACTGACCTCCACATGCGCATCCGTCGCATGACCGTTGAGTTGACCGTCGTGCATTGGTCGTATGGTAGTGTGGTAAGGTATATGTGACTAGGGTTGGGGCTAAGACGTTGCCCTTTTCCGCCCAGAGAAAAGTTTAATGCAAATTCAAATGTTTGTTTTAGATGTAAGGGTTAAGAAACAACAGTGGGTGGGCTAGTAGCCCGACCCTTTCCAAGTCTCTGCCCATGCCCACGGAGGTCGCGGGTTCAATTCCGATGGATTCCCAAACTTTTAAACCAATAACGGGGTGCCACGTGGTGGCCCTTGGCGGGGCCATGTGGCACCTTCTCATTCGCCCATGCACTGTCACGTGTCAGCACCGAATTGGTCCACAAAACCCTGTCAACTCAACACCTACCACGTCAGCCTTTGCCCAGTCAGCAGTACGGTTCCCCTTCCACGTCAGCAGTACGGTCCCCCTATTAAATTATGAGCTTGATTTCTTATGCAGATTAATTCTTTTATTTTCTTCAATACTTTGATTCCAACTTAATATATTTCAACAATTCCAAATCATAATCGAATAGAAATAATTATGTAGATAAGTAAACATGCATATCAAAAACACATATACCTTGGGGAAACCCTATACAGGGAGAAAAACCCCAGCAAACAATATTCCTTTATTGCATTAATAATGTAATATCTCTTACAAATTTCCACCATGAATGTTCTTATCTCAAAGAGCTTGCCAAGATGACTCTGACCTGACAAAGACTTACAATACCTTGCTGAAATACACCTCTGATATGTTGCCTCTTTATCATTGATGTGCTCCTCTATTACTTCACCCTCAACCTGCATATGAAAACTATGTTGTAGAACTGTATTGAAGAGAGGGTTTGACCTCTTCTTATATAGGCTGAAGAGGGGAAGAGGGGAAGCTCGAAATAGTAACCTGATTGCATGCATTAAACATAACTCAGCTTCATGCTTTAGTTCGAACTTAGAACTAGACTTGAGATTGGTTACAACTCAACATTACACTTTAGTTCAAACTTAGAACTGGACTTGAGACTGACATGCTTTAGTTCGAACTTAGAACTAGATTTAAGACTTTAGTTGCAACTCAACATTACACTTTAGTTCTAAAGTAGAACTATACTCAAGACTTTAGTTGCAACTCAACATTACACTTTAGTTCTAAAATAGAACTAAACTCAAGACTTTAGTTGCAACTCAACATTACTAAAATAGAACTAGACTCAAGACTTTAGTTGCAACTCAACATTACGCTTTAGTTCTAACATAGAACTAGACTTGAGAATTTAGTTACAACTCTTGACAAGGCAATTCAAAATTCTCTTCATGGTGGATAATGTTTACACGTGCCAACGCACTAGATCAATACAATTACATCATTTGCAATATTAGGAATATCGTTTGTTTCTAGCTCATAGGAATTTATATTCAACCTAACTTTTGCTAGATGCCTTGACTTTTGCTCATGGTTCACAAGGTTTGACTAGGCTCATAGAGGTTGTACGTTCCCCCTGACTTTTGAACTAGTCTGTCTATGCTCACAGAGGTTGTACGTTCCCCCTGACTTTTGCACTAGACTGTCTGTGCTCACAGAGGTTGTACGTTCCCCCTGAATTTTGCATTAGACTCACATAGCATCTCGTTTGTCCTGACTTTTGGTTTGACTCACAGAGGTTGTATGTTCCCCCTAGATTTTGTCAATATCTCACAAGACTGGTTGATTCTCCAAATCTCCCTGGCTAGCCTCAGGGTGGCCCATATAGCCTCTCATTGGAGAATGACTGTCGATGTTGCCAAATTTAACACTCCCTCTCAGTGAGGGAGTCATTCTCACCCACACCAAGCTTGCCTCTCAGTTGCACAAACTTTCTCGAGGTCAGAGGCTTGGTTAGGATATCACCTACCTTCTCGCTCGTGGCTATGTACTGTAACTTTACAGTTTTTCTTTGGACCAAGTCTTGGATGTAGTGGTACCTCATGTCAATATGTTTTGACCTGTCGTGAAATACCAGGTTCTCTGTCAATTTTGTGCAACTTTGATTATCACAGTGAACCACCGTCATCTCGAGCTTGTCACCAAACAACCCATAAACCAATTTTCTGAGCCATATTGCTTCCTTGCTAGCATCACTTGTTGCAATGTACTTAGCCTCTGCTGTACTCTGTGAAATGGATCCCTGCTTCTGGCTTAACCAAGAGATCATAGCAGATCCTAAACTGAAGCAATATCCTGTAGTACTCTTTCGATCCACTGGGCCTCCTGACCAGTTAGCATTTGCATACCCATGCAGAAATAAACCACCAATGGATGTATATCTCAGACTGTAAGTAATGGTCCCTCTGAGATATCTCAAGATGTGTTTTGCTGCCACCCAGTGTCTCTGTCTCGGTTCAGTCATGAATTGACTCATTGCAAACACTGCATAGCATATATCTGGCCTAGTGTGGATGATGTACATCAATGATCCAATCAACTGCCTATACATGGTGGGATCCACCAAATTTGAACCTATATCAGAATCATGCAACTTCTTCAAGTTGGTAACCATCGGAGTAGGCATGTATTTGCAATCCATCATACCAAACCTCTTTAGTACATCCACTGTGTATTTTCCTTGTGCCAGAAATATCTCGCCCTGTCTTTGCCACACTTCCGATCCTAGGAAGTAATGCATCAAGCCTAAGTCTTTCATCTCGAATTCCGAGGTTAGCTCCCTCTTACACTAGGCTATTAGCCCTTCATCTCCTGTTAGAAAGAGATCATCAACATACATGATTAGTATAACAGGTTGGTTACCTCTTACCTTGAAGTATAGATTTGCATCAACATCACTTTTCTGAAAGCCCAAGCTTTTAAGAAAGCCATCAATCCTGTCATACCAAAATCTGGGAGTTTGCTTAAGACCATACAAGGCCTTCCTATACATGAGTGCCTTTGTTATGCAGTATAAAACCATCCGGTTGTTCCACAAAGACCTCCTGTTCAATCTTTCCATTGAAGAATGTTGTTTTTACATCCATCTGATGTAGCTTCCAACCAAGTATGGAAGCTAACGAAATAATAGCTCAAATGGATGTATACTTGGCTACAGGAGCAAAAGTCTCTTCGTAGTCGATTCCTTCTTTCTGAGTGAAGCCTCTGGCTACAAATCTTGCTTTGAACTTTTCCACACTTCCATTAGCTGCATATTTGATCTTATAGATCCATTTGGAAGAAACCACTGATTTGTCTTTTGGCCTCGACACAATGTCCCAAACATTGTTCTTTCTAATAGATCTGTATTCCTCAAGCATGGCATCCTTCCATACTTGTAATTTATCTACTTCTTCAAATGAAGAAGGTTCGACATCACTAATGCTGCTCATCAGTGCAACATAGCCTCCAAACCTATGAGGCCTCTTCCTTTCCTTGAAAGTTCCTTTGGGAGCAACTATCCTTTCTTCTCCCTGCACTATTTCTTTAAGCCACCTTGGCTTCCTTTTGGCTGGAGGTTCTTCAAGAGTTATTTCTAACACTTCAGCGGGTTCTAGGGGCTCATCACTCGTCCCTTCACGAGGTTCCTCCCTCTTATCATCTGACTCTCATTTTCAGAAGACGGTGAAGCTGGCTGAACTGCTTTTGAATCTTGCTGAAGCTCTCTGGATTTCTTAAATGCGGATTCCTCATGGAAGGTCACATCTCTGCTTACCTCTATTTGCCTCTGACCTGGCACATAAATCCTGTAAGCCTTGGAGTTCTCACTGTACCCCACAAACACCCATTTCTTGCCTGAGGGTTCCATCTTTGTCCTCTTTTCCTTAGGGACATGAATATACATAGGACATCCAAATATCCTTAGATTCCCTTCTTCAGGTTTGATCCCAGAGAAGACTTCTTCAAGAGTCTTGCCCTTCAAAATAGCATGTGGAAACCTATTTTGAATATACACGACAGTGGAGGTAGCTTTTGCCCATAAATAATTTGGCAGATCCTGGTCAAACATCATTGCTTTTGTTGCCTCACAAATAGTCATGCTTTTCCTCTAAGCAACACCATTTTTTAGGGTTATATGTGTAATGTCCCCAAGGCCAAGCCCTTTATAAACCTGATGTATGAAACAAATTGTACATATGTGTTATAGGCTGGTGAGCCGAGTTCCTATAAGCTGTAGGCTTATGTGTTTGTTAGGCCAGGGAGCCTAAGTGTTGAAGGCCAAGAGCCTGCTGTTGTACTTGTATGTATGCAGAATATTTAATAAAATATAAACACCGCCACGTGCAGACCGACCACGATGAATGAGTGAAGGGGGACTGAGCGTCCACAGAGTGGGCAAGGAACTAGGGGCTGGAAGGTGGGAAAGGGGCTAAGTGTTGAGCCTAGGGGCTAAGCCTAGGGGGCTTAAACCTGGAAATAATATTTTAATATTATTTCAAAAGATATGGGCATCATATGTTTTTATCCTAAGTCCTTTTGGAAGGCCACGTGATTTCCCAAGTGGTGGGAGGAACGTGTGCTGGTGAACGCATGCAGTCCCATGGGTGACAAGTGTCAACCTTGGCGCATGCACTAAAAGGCTGGGACGAGCCGTGAGAAGGGCTTCTCTGCCAGTCGACCTGATTGCCTGGAGCAGAGCCGTAAGGGCCAGTCTGCAAGAGACCCTCGTGTAATTTTGATACGGAAAAATAAAGCCTGTGTTTGTCTTGAAGAATCCGTGTACACCCCTGTCCAGAACTGTGGAGTCTGTGTCTGGTTCTAATAAAACCCGGGAGCACATTTCCTGAACAGGAACCCTGTGTTGGACTCGAGTGGAAGAATCCTTGTTTGTTCGGGAAAAGCTGAGCTAACCTGTGCGTGGTGTCCCTATTCCGAAAACACGACCATGAGATCATCCTGTGACTGCTGAACCAGTTCTTGGGAAGCCTGTGTCTGTTTTCCCTGTATTTGTTGTGGCATGCAGTGCTTGTCTGCGCTTGGCATATTGGCCAGAGTAAGCCTATGCTGAGATTGTGTATGACTTCTCTCCAGGTGAGGGATGTGGTTGATGTTGGAAGAGGCAGGTTGTCAGGCCTGCGAGAAACTCTTTCTAGGTGAAAGAGTTTGATGGGAAGTGTTTTCTTTCAGAGAGTGTCCAGCACCAGCTACGGGCTCTGAGACTTCCTGATCCGGCCTGTTACCGAGACCCAGAGGGGGAGGTTAGCACCGATGGACTGTGCGTGTGAAGGTGTATACTCCTAAGCGGAACAGGCATGTGGGGAATGAGGGTCTGGTAGTAGTGGGCGTAAGATGGCATCTTTGGGAAGAATCCTTCCAGATATTTCTGTGCTGTTTTCCCTGTAACCTCAGCCTAGCCTAGGATTCCTTGCCTTGGGGTGGAGCTCAGTCCCAGCTCGGGGGTGACCCACTGTTGAGATGATGAACAGTGTGGTCTAAGGCTGGGAGGTTCGTGGAAGGCCTGCACTTGGTTGGTGATTTCTACAGCTGTCAAAAGATAAGTATCTGAATTATGCTTTGATCATGTTTGCATGACTAAGCTGTTTATGTATCATGTTTTTTGCTGTGTATATGAATTAGTATGAAGTGCTATTGATTGTTAATTATGGCAATAATTCATATGAATACTCTGTGTAGAATGTGTTTACTTGTTTAAATGCATGTGGAGTATATACTGGACTGTATGTGTTATGTGAAAAGTGTGTACATATTGTTACATAGTGCATTAAAGCCTTGGTAAGCAAAAAGGTACACTACAATATGGCACGGTCAACTGTCTCTTGATTCCTGCTGACTTGCAAAAATCCTCAAACTGAAGAGATTCAAACTTTCCTCCATTGTCTGTTCTAAGGATTCTGATGTGTTTCCCTGTCTGCTTTTCAATAAAGGCTTTATATTCTTTGAATTTATCAAATGTGTCACTTTTAGCTTTAAGAAAATATATCCAACATTTTCTTGAGTAATCATCAATAAAAATGACATAATATAAACAACCACTGAGTGAGGGAGATGACATGGGACCACATACATCAGAATGAACCAGATCTAAGATGCCTTGAGCTCTGTTGTCTCTACTGGGAAATGCTTTCTTTATATTTTTACCTTGCATGCATCCCTTACAAATTTCATTTTTACTAAGAGAAATGGAGGGCATGCCACATACCATGTTCTGTAGATCTGGAAGAGCTTTGTAATGAAGATGTCCAAGTCTTCTGTGCCACAACTCGCTGGAGCTAGTCACATCATGAGCCAATGCCTGAACTAACTATCCTGACACGACGTATAGTCCTCCACTGCGAGTTTGAATGGGTTATGTTGTACTTAAGTGGCTACCTTTAGCCCATAGTAGTGCCTTCCTGTCCTTGAAGATCACCCAATATCCATTGTCCTCAAGGGTTGAAACTAATAGTAGATTCTTCTTGAGCCCTGGAACATGTAATACTTCATCAACATGAAGTCTAGCCCCAGATTCCAATCTGAAGGAGATAGAGCCTACTCCCTCTATCTTGTAACATTTTTCATCCCCAAGCTCGACCTGCTCTGTAAAAGATTTTGTCTCGAAATCTGAGAGGATCTCCTTGTACCCTGTCATGTGCTTTGATGCACCACTGTCTACTAACCAAGTTTTCAGCCCCGTGGAAACTGAACTAGATAAGGAAGAAACCAAGTAATATTATTTTCTATTTTCTTTCTCATTAGAAGGACTTTTCTGATTTATTTTGGATTCATCATCCTCAATAGTTGAGGCATGATGTTTCCCTTCCTTGGATATTTCTTTCTAAACCAACAATCTTTATCAAAATGACCCAACTTATTACAACTAAAGCATTTAATCTTAGATGTATCAATATTCTTTCCTTTGAATGTACCTTTGGTGTTTGGCTTCCACTGAGATTCTTTCTTCTTTCCCTTGAATCTTGATGCTAAATATGAGTGCTCTTCTTTTGTTGGCTCGCTCCTGGTAGCTGTGGGACTCTCCTCCTGAAGGCAATCATGCCATAGCCTCTCAAACATGGGATGAATCTCTCTCCCACTTACACTAGATAAGAAGGTCTCCCATGAAGAAGGAAGACCGTAAAAAATGGCCTACACTAAATCATCATCGTCCACTGTCACCCCTGTGACCAAAAACGGATCTCTGATCTGAGCTATCCTGGAAAATAAATATGCCACTGATTCACCTTTCTCCATCTTTAAATACTTAAGCTTGTGCTTAAGTGTCCTCTTCTGACTTGGAGCCTATTTCTCATAAAGATTCACCAAAGTATCCATACAGTCCTTGGCAGTCATCAACGAAGTCATTGCAGGCATTATACTGTCTTTGACTGAGTCAAAGATGATTCGCTTGGCCTTTTCTTGAATCTTCCTGAAGGCCGGTCTTCTTGCATTATTCGTTGGTTCCTCCACCACTGTCGTCACATACTACTCAAGATCATGGTCTTGCAAGATATTTGTCATACAAAGCTTCCACACATTAACGTTGGTAGCTCCTTCGAGCCTATCTTCGGCCCTGACTGAAATGGAGGATGCCATGGTCCTCATACTGGAAACTTAATCAAGCTTGCTTGGATCTGTGTGTACCTGCTGCTAACCTTCAACACGTTTAACACACCCTAATCTCTGATACCATGTTAAATTATGAGCTTGATTTCTTATGCGGATTAATTTTTTTATTTTCTTCAATACTTTGATTCCAACTTAATATATTTCAACAATTCCAAATCATAATCGAATAGCAATAATTATGTAGATAAATAAACATGCATATCAACAACACATATACCCTGGGGAAACCCTGTACAGGGAGAAAAACACCAACAAACAATATTCCTTTATTGCATTAATAATGTAAGATCTCTTACAAATATCCACCATGAATGTTCTTCTCTCAAAGAGCTTGCCAAGATGACTCTGACCTAACAAAGACTTACAAGACCTTGCTGAAATACACCTCTGATATGTTGCCTCTTTATCATTGATGTGCTCCTCTATTACTTCACCCTCAACCTGCATATGAAAACTGTGTTGCAGAACTATATTGAAGAGAGGGTTCAACCTCTTCTTATATAGGCTGAAGAGGGGAAGGGGGGAAGCTCGAAATAGTAACCTGATTGCATGCATTAAACATATCTCAACTTCATGCTTTAGTTCGAACTTAGAACTAGACTTGAGATTGGTTACAACTCAGCTTTACACTTTTGTTTGAACTTAGAACTAGACTTGAGATTGGTTACAACTCAACATTACACTTTAGTTCAAACTTAGAACTAGACTTGAGACTGATATGCTTTAGTTCGAACTTAGAACTAGATTTGAGACTGATATGCTTTAGTTCGAACTTAGAACTAGACTTAAGAATTTAGTTGCAACTCAACATTACACTTTAGTTCTAAAGTAGAACTATACTCAAGACTTTAGTTGCAATTCAACATTACACTTTAGTTCTAAAATAGAACTAGACTCAAGACTTTAGTTGCAACTCAACATTACTAAAATAGAACTAGACTCAAGACTTTAGTTGCAACTCAACATTACACTTTAGTTCTAACATAGAACTAGACTCAAAACTTTAGTTACAACTCTTGACAAGGCAATTCGAAATTCTCTTCATGGTGGATAATGTTTACATGTGCCAACGCACTAGATCAATACAATTACATCATTTGCAATATTAGGAATATCATTTTTTTCTAGCTCATAGGAATTTTATATTCAACCTAACTTTTGCTAGATGCCTTGACTTTTGCTCATGGATCACAAGGTTTGACTAGGCTCACAGAGGTTGTATGTTCCCCCTGACTTTTGCACTAGATTGTATGTGCTCACAGAGGTTGTACATTCCCCTGACTTTTTCATTAGACTCACATAACATCTCGTTCGTCATGAATTTTGGTTTGACTCACAGAGGTTGTACGTTCCCCCTGGATTTTGTTAATACCTCACAAGACTGGTTGATTCTCCACATCTCCCTGGCTAGCCTCAAGGTGTCCCATATGGCCTCTCATTGGAGAATGACTGTCGATGCTGCCAAATTTAACACCCCATGCCACGTTAGCAGTTCGGTATGCATAATCAACATGTACGGACTGTGTACAATCAACATTTTCCCTGTTTGGAAAAGTGGACAGAACGCGATATCTCTCACATATGATCTTTGTTTGAACCTGTTCAGGACAATCTCTACGCAATGAATCCATTTTCGAGCAATTCCAAGCACTTTGATTTTTGAGCATATTTTGATCCCCTGGATCATTTATAGGGGAAGAGTAAGGTTGAAGAAAAACTTGAAGGATCATTTAAGGAGAAGATTGAGGCTGAGGAAAAGGATGAGAAAGAACGAAAAGATAAGGATGAGGCTAAGGAAATGGCACAACAGATAGAAATATATGCTCAAAAACGTTATAAGGAGATCCCAAAAATACTAATGGTCGTTGAGGCCACAATGGAAGAGCATGTCTAAAGAATCGGTGAAGTCATTAGAGGATTCTGTACCAAGATTAGAGAATTGGAATCACGCACCATGCCAGGGACAGCCCCTGAGGAATAGGAACAAAGGGAAGAGATAACGACAACCTCAATAGTAAATATTAAGATCCTAGGACAAGAGTGCACGAGGTTGTGCGACGAGAATACACATAATTGGACACATCTCATGATGAATCCAGAGCTGAAGGAGATCAAAGATAGAATAAGAAGTGCACAGGAACAGGCCCAAAAAACCAATGAAAGTATCAACACCCTACTTCCTACCGAACATATGACAACCATCCTTGCAAATAGACAGAAATAAAACGAAGTATAGCAAATGTGGGTAGAGCAGCAAAAGATTGCGCAGAAATTGGAACCTATGCAGAACGAAGCACTTAGGATAATAGGGGAATTGGCCACTGGGAAGGGCACGACAAAGAAAGCAACATAGGAAACCGAGGAGAAACTTACGACCCTTAATACGTAGGTCGTATAGGAAATTTTGGGAAAAGAAGCATAATTAAAAAAAGAAGTCATGACAGCGAGGGAAACCCTCCAAAAATTCATGGAGGCATGGAGGAGCGTGACACAACAGGCCTGAGTGGCTCGGGATGATCCACAGGTGAGTGTTGGGGGCCTACAGGTTTGAGGAAAATCCTAAGTATGGAGGAGATGCACAACAACAAAATAAAGAAGATAAGGTAGGAACGAAGTGCACAATAAAGGTGCATTCAAGATTGAAGTGCACAATAAAGGCATACTTAGCAGTGAAAAGAAAGAGAATAAAGAAGCAAAAAGCAGGAAGAAAAACAATTCAACATGTAAAAGCAGAAAGATGCACAAAAGTAGAAAGAACCGCAGTTGGGAATGCAAAAGAAACATGTAGGCCAAAGATAGGAAAAACATGACTGAACAACAAGTCAACATGAGTTGTAATGAGTTAGAATGAGTTGTAATTCGGTTTTGGGGATAATCAAGTAGGGTTTTGAGCCCTAGATTCCATGTATAAATATGTAATGGGTCGGGTAGAATAGCGGTTGATTATGGTTGAAGTTGTTGTTGTTGTTGAGAGAATAGACTAAGGATGAGAGAGAGTCTATGTTTGAAGGTTTAGGGAGAGTTGCAGAGAGAGGATTTCACTATAGAGAAGCTAGAAAGAATGGAGAAGTATGTCATGATATATCTATTGTAAGCGCAGTGCGCAAGCCTAGAATGATTACATAAAGCATAATAAAGAAACTAGTTGTTGTGGACGTAGCCCAAATTTGGGTGAACCACGTTAATTATTGTGTCTTCTTGTCTTTTTATGTGATTGATCATGAATTTTCTCTTTATGCATAACTAGAATTAGATATGTTACTATATTATCATTGTGCAGTAATTATGGATGTTATGGTGAATAATTTATGTTGCAATTTGTATCACGATGGTTCTATATAAAATCAATTACTAAGTAACCAAGGAATTACTGACACTAGATAATGTGCATAGATTAGATAAGTAATAATGAACATGATAATAACCTCCATCCCCTCACTACTGCATAAATTTGGTTCCTGCAGCCCCAATAGATTCCTCAGGTGAGACTTCACTTGCATGTAGGTGAATTTGAAAGGGTTGGTATTTGAATGTTTTTTTTGGTTAGATAACTTGAACCTAAGGTCTTACAGCCGTGCACCAACACATGGGAAACCCCCCATAGTCACCTCTGAGATCCCTTGGAAAAGAAACTAAGGTCACTAACTCGCAGTCAGCATCCGAGGGGTATAATCGATAGTTGTGATTGAACGTATAGGAAGGGTAGCTAATCTTGAAGCCTCGAAAGCACTGCCTCTTACAGAGGTAAGGGCGTTGAAGAAACCCCGATATACAATCTCTCCACTACGCTTAGTTAAACTTTGGAGGTGTTATCTCCTCCTCTCTCCTTTACATGACCTTGTGTTTGAATCTTGTGTTAGAGGATATTCCTAGCTATAATTATATGAAATTGGGTTTTCCACTCCCTATGTCAAACTACTAAGTTTGTTTTTTTTCCTTGGAGAAATTAACTTTCTAACCTAAACCAAGGCCCTAGCCTAAAACTAGTTTGTTTACCCTAATAAAATGAAAATGTCTAATTGCTTTTAGTTAGCATTCATTTTATAGGCTTTTATTTACTCAAAAAGGGTGACGAGTGAAACTAAATGGTGTTTTGACGTACTCAATAGAAAAAACACTTAAGAAAGAAAATGAAAAATACAGTTCTTCACTAAAAATATGAGTGTAAATAGTGCTTCAGAATTAATCAAGAATTTTTTTTATTTTTGATATGCAAATAATGCAACTTTTCTTTTAGATGCAATGCACTTACTAATGCAACTTTAAAATGCAAGAAAACTAACAATATTATGGAGTTCTTTTCATCAAGGCTATAGAAACAATTTTTTTTTGTTTTAGAAAGTACAAGAGAGAATTCAGGGAGAAAACATGCATATACTGAACTTTTGTATTTTAGATGTCAATGAAAATGGTAAGGAAGAAAGTTCACAAGCACACACTCTTACACTTTTGTTTTATGCAAATAAATAAAACAAGAAAGCAAAGGGAAAGAAAGATGACACAAAGATGACTAGACACCCTATAAAAAACTGCAAGGTTAGAAAATAGAGTGTAACTTACAAACAATGAATCTTTCTAAGACCCTAAAACCATTAAAAGCCAAAAAAATCCTTGAACAAACAAGAAAGTTGAAAAATATTTTTGGACTTTTTTATGATCTTGAAAACAAAGAAAACAATTTCTGAAACCAAAAAGCAACTCTAAAGACTTATCAGGACCCAGGAAGTTCTTATATTGTCACAACCCCAACCTTCAGTGGTCTGGAAAGAATAAAAACCTCCAACTCAGAACATGTACGTGATTGTCTAAGCAACAAGTAGCATATGTGCATGATTCTGTTGAAGGAAAGTCACATATGTACATGACTATACCAAAGGAAAACAATGTACACCTTAAAAAACCTCTTTAACTTGAGAGAGAAAGGTCTGGAAGACTCAGAAAGGATTGCATAAATTCAAAGAAGGCTAAAGAAAGGTCTAAAACAGAGAAAAAGATTCAAAATAAATGAAAATAGAAATCACCCCTAACAACCCAAAAAGGGAGAATCCCAAATGGAGTCGCCATTTATTTTACGGAAAACTAAGTCTTATGGCTATGGGTCAGGGCCACAATAGAGCGGTACCCTAAAATACCACTATCGAACTCAAATCATATATTTAATTAAAAGTAACTACTTTGCAATAACTAACTTTCAAAAGATAGCAAAGAGAACAAACATGGAATCCAACATTTCAAGTCGATCTCGCTCAAGAACTTTCTCTCGAGAACTTTTGCATAACGATCCTCTGAAAACTCCTGCAAACAAAGAGAAAAGAAACTGCAAATATGTATTTATTTTCTAACTAACTAAACATGATCTTTTCAATTTGTATAAGAGATTCAAAACAAGATATAAATAATCTCATTAAAAACATGAATCAACAAATAGTCCTCCAGGAGAACGAGAGATATTTCATTATTAACAACATAGAATTTGGTTTTGACTTGTAACCATTGCGACACGGTCCCAAAACTGGGCTCCAATTTCCTCCACCCAAGGCCAGAGATGAAAAGAAAAACCTCTAAAACTTTGTGTTCCAATAGACCCAAGGAAGGAAAATAATTTCTTCTTGACAAGATAGGGAGAACAGAAATTCTGAAAACAAAGATTTCAAAGGGGAAGGACAATCTCAAATGTAAGGGGAAAAGGGGACTTACAGTGATATTATGAAAATGCCAGCATAAGGATGCATTTCTCTGTTCTATTTTTCCTCCACCCCAAGGCTCTAATTTATACTCCCTTTTGATAGTTGGACTAGTTATGAACAGACTACGGGAGGTTGGGAACCTAGGGAACCCATCAACTCCTCCTGAAATATCACGATTAATTATTTTTTTGAGCCAATTTAACATGTATGTGGGTTGCTAACTAGAAAGGCATGTATGTATGCGATTTTCTTTAAGGAGAGTCGCATACATCAAGCAAAATGGGGTTTTAATTTTTTTTTTGGAAGGAAAAGAGGGATTTTGGTCCTGCAAGTAGGGAAAGGGATGTAATTGAGGCCAATGATTCATCATGAGCATATGTTGTGTCAAATGATGCTATAACAAACCCCTGCTGAAATTTCCACACAAGATGCTTTAAGAAATCATCCCTTTAATTTTTTCAGTCTCATACTCAACCAAAGGCTATTCTTTCTAGAGCTTGGTGTAATTTTTGTGATGATAATAATGATGAAAGAACCTGTGAGGTTAAAAACAGAGCACAAGAGAAAATATTTGGCAAAAATGTTGATACAACTATTGTTTCCTTATATTGGGCTCAAGAAGAGAATGTTATGATGGTAAATACAAGGAATAAATCATACACAAACAAAGGGAAGGGTGGTAATCCAAAAACTACCTTTTCCCCAAGTTCATCCCCTCAACCAACAGATCCTCAAGTAACTAAGGGTACCCAAAGTCAAAAGGTTTCTACCTCTTCTCCCTCTTCTTCTAAATACAATATTCTCAAACAACTAGCTATAATTAAGGAAGATGCATCATTACTGGATATGGTCACAATCCCATAAAAACAAAGGCATTTGAGAGAATTTATGGAAGGTAAAACTTCCACCATAGCTAGTTTATCTCAAGAGTCTTATGAAGAAGAATTGTACATAATCCTAGGATCTATGTAAACAATCCTCCCTTCTATGTATCAATGAAAATAATGGATAAAATTACCTAGTCTTGTTTGATTGATGGTGGGTTAGGTCCAAATGTTATATCAAATATTATCATGGAAGAGTCGGGTCTTTCATGTACCATTGAAAATTCAAAGAGTATGTTGTCTTACAATAGTCAACAACAAGTTACTATTGGAGAAATTAAAGATGTAATATTGGTCTTGTGTGCACATCTAGAGATGAGAATCACCTGTAACGTTCAAGTTATAGATATGTCAGTTAGAAATTATTCTATCATCTTAGGAAGAGACTGGAAATAATTAATTGGTGGGTACATTTCTTTAGATGGATCACACATGTCACTCCCTAAAATGGAAAGAATATAATTGTCCTTTGGGAAGGACATATCTCACCATATATTGAAATTCTTCCATAGCCTCATGTAAATTATATTGAGGAGGATCAATGTGTATACTCAATATTTTTTGAAGAAGATGATGATTCTGTATTACCCTCTTCAGAGACTAAAGATGGAATGTGGCACATGCACTTTCATGGTGCATGTCTAAGTGAAGTTAATGGTGCGGGTATTATATTGTACTGTCATGTAGGAAAGATTCACGATTTTTCTTACAGATTAGAATTTGCTCGCACTAATAATATTAAAGAATTTGAATCCTTGATCTTAGGAATTGAAAATGTTTTTAATCTTGGTTGTTATCATCTTTCTTTGTTTGGAGATTCTGAATTGATTGTGAATATGGTTAGAGGAACTTACACTCCCTCAAAAAAGTTAATGAAAATATATACACAAGTAGTGTGGTATCTGATATCAATTTTTTTGTCCTTTAAAATCCCATATATTAGAAGAGACCTAAATTCAATGGTTGATAGGCTTGTTGTTTTTTCTGCAAATCATTCTAGGAAATTGTTGCCTCAAAGACCATATTGTACATTTATGTATTTGTACTCTCCTCATTTTCTGAATAATGTAGAATCTTGGAAAGTCTTTCTTAATGGTGAAAGCATCTGTGCTTTCTTATGGAATGAGACTCTTAAGAAAAAGGAAATTATATATTTAGAAGACAAAAAATTTCCTAAAGGACTAACTCCTATAGAGAGTTCATTTTTGTCAAGTGATGTTGGTAATAAGAAATAAGTATAAGAAGAGGTGTCAAATAGAAATATTGGTGATATCGCCTCTCTGAATATTGGAACTCAAGATAAACCAAAATTTTTAAAAATTGGAGCCCAATGTTTAGATGAGGAAAAGAAGAAATTCATGGAATTATTCCATCAATTTAAGGATGTTTTTTCTTGGTCATATGAGGATCTTTTTGGTTTTTATCCTAATGTCACACAACATGTTATTTCTATCAAGGAAGAAGTTAAACTGGTTAGGAAAAAAAAAGACCTATCAATCATGCCCTAGAAGCAACAATAATAAAGGAAGTTGAGAAACTAATTAATGTTCATATTATTTTTCCTGTTAAATA
>JASDQU010244145.1:123989-141178 GCA_032191745.1 Picea mariana | reverse complement strand
GTTTGGCAAGTGGTGCTTCTATTCATTGGAAGGTTTACAACTAGGGTATGGATTATGCTTCTTCATGATCTTGTAAGTGTTTTTCATCAAAACTTCTTGAATGAATGGTTGCTGATTTAACATCTTGCATTAATTGTTATCTTGTTGTCATTTGCTTAATTCTTGAAACCCTAGGAGCCAACACACAAGTAGGTTGTGGTTTTATGTCCCCATGAATAAAGCTTATAGCCATTTGATTTGAGAGGGTTTAGCCTAGCCATAGATACACTATCCATCTCTTTTCTTGAGTTAGTTTCAAGCACAAATTGAAGAAAGAAGGCGTCCTAGGCCTAATTTAGTTTACACCTAGGGTTTACTTCTAGGGTTTTGAAAAGCCTTGTATGAAGCAACACTTTTCAGCCCTAGGTTTGTGCTTGTAAGCTAGCTGTTTTGCCAAAGAAGTCTTAAGGAGAGAAGAGAAAGCTTTAGGCCTAGCCTTAGCTACACCTAGGTAAGTCTTTCCTTTTTAGGGTTTTGGGTTGGTGGCCTTGCCATAACAACACCATCAAACCCTAACTCTCTTGTCCTTAAGTTTAAGTTTCTCCTAAACCATTAGTCTCACTTCAATTTGACTCCATTAACCCAAGGCACTAGTCTAGAGATACCTCTTGAGCTTGTTATCCTTAAAACCTCTTTCAAATTCTTTCATTTGAAACCCTAAACTAACCTAGCATCTAACCCTAGCGACTTGAACTAACCCTAATGCTGATAACGTTTTGCCCCAATTAAATCTTTGCTTGGATAAAAAGGTGCGGCTGAGTTATCTCTTCATAGCCATAGAGGTTTTATGCAATTACATTGGTTGAATTTGTCAAAACGTCACTTCTTGGCTAGCTAACCCTACAATAGAATTTGTATAGGAGACGTCACGTCTTTTGATCTCTTGTTCATGCCTGCAACGTTGTGACATTTGTCATCTCCTTTGATAGATTTTGAGTAGTTGATTGCATCCATAAGTTTCTTTAACAAAACTTCCTACTCATTGTCTACCTTTTTTTGATCTATCATTAGGGCTGACGTCATAGTGACAGCAACAATATTTATGATGACAACAAGCTTTATTTCAGACTTTATTTAGTGCAGAAACATTGTGCTTTGGTCATCCTTTGATAGACATCTAAGTTTTAAACCTTTTATTGGCCTATTAATCATAACATCCACTTATTTGTCTAAGCAAATATAGGGCTGACGTCACCTATTTTCTGAATTGTGACGCAACAACAATATCTACTTATGAGTAGATTTTGATCCATGATATGAACTTCATTGTGGTTTGATACAAAGATTTGATTTTAGACATTGAATGCCCATATCTATTATGCATTTATTGAAGAAGTGATATAAGCCTTTTGTCTGTGTTTAGCAATTATTGACTTCGTCAACAATTGCAATTGATCAATGCTCATATATATATATCTGAAGATAGTCATTAATGTTTTGAAGTACTAACCCACTGCAGCACATTTTCTAGTTTGTTTGTCTTGTCTCGCAAACATGTGCCATCCAGTGGAACAATATCTTCTTTGACTATCTCTATTGGCAGTAATCTGTGAAAGGGATTCTTTGACTTTGATCCATTACATTTTTAGCCCTTCATTTAACCCAGATTGCTTAAGGACGTCTCCCTTGGACTAGCCATCCTAAATAGAAAGAGCTCCCCATCGAGGTGACAGTGGGTGGGGAAGCTCCTGTTACGCCGGTTTTAAGCATTGGCTCAAGCTGCCTAAACCCTTCCTACAAATCGTGCGATAACAGGAGCCATCTTTGTTTTTATCCCGTTTTAAATTTTATATTTTAATGATTGAAGTCGAAAGCTGGTTTTCATTATTTTTCCCAAAATCTTGGAAGTCTCATCATGCAAGCAGTGTCGGTTATCATACTCTCAAGACACGCTCTGTTTTTCGTTTAAACGACTTTCCCTTTTCTTACCTCGGGATTTCGTAGGTCGGATGTTATAGAACACACAGTTCACAAGTCGTGAAGAGCGAAATAGAGAAATAACTTCAAAAGTGTTACTCAGGTTAGTAGCAAGATTAAATTTTTTTAAACCATGGTTAAGCATCATCGGGATTTCGTGTCTCAGCGTTTACTAACTCTAAAAGTCTGACCGTCATAACTCCGATATCCGAAGTTGCGAGACTCTTGTTTTGGTAATCCGGGTCAAGATCAAAGAAAAAGGTTTACTTGTGGTTGAGTTCTATTGGGGGTTTGCAACTTGGCATGTTGTTCCCTCAAAAGCTTTACTTTCGAAGCCCGAGTCACGAAGCCACGATGTGTTTTAAACAATTTAATCAAGCACTTAACCCGGTTTTATCTTCTAATTAAATAGATCTTTTTATCACGATCTCGCGATTTCGCAACTCGTCATGCAAGCCTCCCGGTAACTATACCTTCGATGTCCCGAGTCGCGATCTCGTGAGTTCGCAACTCGGCATACAAGCTTCCTAGAAGATACACCTTTGAAGTCACGAGTTGCGAAGTCGCGATTTTCCTTTAAACATGATTAATTAAAACTCTTAATCCTAGTCGCATCTTTTATTAACTGAAACTAATTATCGTTGTCTCGGATTTTGGAGACTAGAAGGGTTAGAGTGAAAACTCCCGATGAAGTGAATACCGAAAGATTAATTAACGTTACTAAAACCTGATTAATTAAGATAAGCCAGTTTTTCCCATGTTTTGATTCATGCACAATCTAAGAGGCAAGCTTAAATTACCCATGTTTTGAGAATGATTTGACCGTTCTGTTCCTGAAAGGTACCGAGTTTTGAATGTTTAAATATATAGATCTGTTATTTGTTCCCGCAAATTCATTTCTATATTACGCAGAACAAACTTTTCTCAGCGAACTAATTTTTGTATGTATACCCATTTTTATCGCAGAAGAGCTAAAGCAGAATCTCCTGTCATGGCCCCGCGAAAAGCATCTAAAGCCAACATCGAGGTTTCGGGACAAGGTTCAGACAACGTCTCTGATACTTCACCTCGAAGTATCGACTCTGTTAAGACCTGGTCGTTTGTTTCTGAGGTTCTACAGTCCGAATTGGTAGATTATTCGGATGATTCCAGTGACAATGAAAAAGACGACCTGACCACCAAATATAAGATCGTTGTCCAAGGTGGAATGCATAAAGAAGCGGCTAGGCCACGACTGCTCCCTTACTACGATATGGTTCGGTGGGCATTAGACCATGTGGATATACCTACCAGAACCATCATCAACGAGCAGAGGGTCACTATTGGGACTTTCAAACCCGAACAACTACAGGCTATGTACAAGTTGCTAGCCACGTCAGAACTTACATATAATGATGAATTTCTTGAGACTTTTAAACAAAAGGAGTGTGTGCAGTACGACAAGACTATGTCCAATTTAATCAAAGATTGGGTTTCACATCTTGCGAAGTTCAGGGCAGACAGTAATGGCATATACTCAATATCTTCTCTAGAACCACATTTCAAATATGTGGCTATGATGACCTGCAGATTATATGGGAGAGAGGACACCACACATTTTTTCCTTCAGTGGGTGCCTCTAATATTTTCAGTCGCCGAAGGCTCTTCCTTCAACTGGGCTAAAATGCTGTCTGATAGCTTGACCAGTCGGGTTACAGAGTATCGAGCGCAGAAGGAGAGCGGAAAGATGGCTTCATTCTTTATGTCTGCGTATCTCATGGACGCCGTATGTTTTCTGACGCCCTTTCCATTAATGAGCTGGAGTTGGACTCCATCAGAGGCCGAACCCATCCACATCTACCACTCAAAACTGTGGGAAAACAAAGCGGCAGATTTTTTCTATGAAATCTTTAACTGGGTAATGGTGCCTCTGCATGTCACTATTTTCGGCCACCCGCCACCTAGGATCTCAGACAGTATAGTGATGAATCTGAGCAGTATAGCTGACTGGTATGTAGAAGAAGAATTCTCATATCTCAGAGTTTTCGGGGCTTCTGTTCCACCACATGCATTACCGTTATTCATACCCGACAAGCTGGCCTGTCGTGAGGTTGCCAGGCAAACTGTAATCGGTGGCGTGAGTAAGGAGCTTAAGGGATATTCTAAGAAGGTATGGCCACCTTTTCCTATTCATTTAAATTCTTATTCTTTGTTAGATTTCGGGCATGCTAAAGCTGAGGCAATAGCCCTGGAAGACCTGGAATTGGTTCACCTCGAATTCAAGAAGCACGATCCACAAAGGGTCGTGAGTAATCACCTGGCCAATTGCGGACATAGAAGGTTCGAACACGAAAATTCACCCTAAGATGACATTTTCCGAGGCGCAAGATCTTACGCCGAGGTTTTGGCTCGGATACAAGCCCTAACACTCGAAGAGAGGGCCGATATTTTGAAATTCCAAGAACATCGGCGGAGTTGTCTTCCCCTAACATTGCGGGGTGAGAATGAAACAACAACAGAGGTGAAGAAGAAAGAAGCCGAAGGCCCCAAAGATACAACACCCAGTCAAGAAGAACACCAAGACAGATAAGAGCAAACTGGAAACCCGAAAACAAAAATAAAAAATCTCGATCCGTCGAAAAAGACTGCTCCAGTTGCCACCCCAGGCCAATCAGCTAAGCAAATCGGAGATCCCATCGCCTCCATTACTCCCTTACAGTTAACTAAAGGGAACATAGACGCAGGGTGTATCTTCAATGAAGAATTGAGACTTGTAAGGATGGAAGATCTCCCTCCAAATGAATTCTTTTTTGATAAGAAGAGAAAAGATGTGGTAAAAAGAGAATTCTACCAAGAAGCAGAATCAACGGTAAAAAAATTTAAGGTATTGATTGATGGAAAAGATAAGAAGAAAGAGGAGTTTGCGACAGAAATAGCCGGAAAATTAGGGGCATATGCTACAGCAAACCAATTTTCAGTCGGAGTTTTGAAAAATCAATTGAAGCAAAAAAATCACCTCATCAAAACCTTGGAAGCAAAACTAGCCACAGTGGAGGAGGCTGCCAAAGACCAGGCAAACACAGGAATAGAACAAGCAACAATGGCCGATAAAAAGGAAATCAAACTGCTCACAGCTAAGCTCGAACAAGCAGAGTTGGTAGCTCACACCAGTCAGATACAAGTAGGCCAACAAAAAGACTTGATAGGGCAATCACAGGCTAGAGTGGAAATCGCCGAAAGTAGAGTTATAAATATTGGGATATTCCAGTCCCAGGCGATGGAGTTTCAGAGCAGAGTTTCTGCAGCTCAGAAAAGTTTACTCGCCAAGGTAGAGATAATTTGGGACAAATTCTTACTTGTTAATCGAGTATTAGAGAATTTATCTGTCAGAGAGAGAGAAGTTGGAGCAGCTCAGGTTGCATATCAAGAAGCTGTAATAGCTACAAACAACAGGGAATCAGGAAGTACTCCTAGGTTTTCCATTTCGGAGCAGACCAGAGGAAATATTTTATTGAAAGAATGGGAACACAACATATCAGAAGGTAAACTACAAGCCAAGAAGGTAATGAAATCTTTTGAAGAGGCTTTTGATGCTATAGATGGTAATCTGTTAGGTATTGATAGCGAGGGCAATGCTGAGGCATTAAGTCAAATGAATATAGCAAAATTCTTGCTTGATATAAACGAGAAAGAAGAAATAGATTCGGCCAAAGTCTCACAGGTAACTCAGGCTGACATAATCCAAATAGATAAATGGATGATTAAACCAAGTGTGCGATTATGTGCTATTGACACCCTGGACCGACAGATGGAAGAAAGGTTGCCACAATTAGTCAAAGATTGTTACATTTTTTAGGCCAATTGTCAAGCGGAACCTTCAAGGTTGATATCTTGGCTGGTGGAAAAATGTGTCACGTGTACCGGGCATGCAAGGGGGAAGACTTCTAGTACCAAATAAAGACAGAGGATGAAGAAATGGAATGATTGGTCTCCTTCTTATCGTAACTGAAAATCTTGTAGTGATTGAAATTCCATCATATGTAAAACTGTATAAGTATACAATAGAAAGAAGAAAACAACGCTGGACCTTTTTGGGTCGATTGTAATAGAGATTTTTTCTCCCTTGAGAGTTAATATAAAGCAAATATGAAGATTCTCTATTCCGTCACGACTCTGTTATAAGTTTGTTTCCTTGTATCTCGTATTTCATTTCATTTCATATATTTATTTGATGAATGCTTCGCTATAATTTAATACAACCTCTACTATAGTCAATAAATTTCAGTTTTCGATATTGTTTACCGTTTTTCCTCTGTACCGGCTATCAGCAGGTATAAGACCAGTGAACACTTTAGATTTCTATATATATTTTATGCTTCATCAGGTTATTTCTTCATCTTTACTCTTCCTCTGTTTACAAGTAAGATTCTCCCTTGATAGGAGCCTTGCATAATAGGCAGCTTAATGTTTTCTCACACCTCATACACAATTTATTAAATATAACTCAGTTACGGGAAAGGGCCTTTGGTTTGTACCCTATTTTCACTGCTGGAATTATAAACTCTCCTTTATACGACCTAAATCGAGACAACGTCTAACGATTTTGAGATTTTCTTATCATTCTGTTCCTCTATGACTGTCCCAGTGACAATACAGCCTAATATCGAACCCAGACTATCTGATCAAACACATATTGCCTTGAACCTTTTTGATACTATACTTAAAACAACCACTACACGGGTTGAACTCGAATGTTCTTGGGCAACGATTGAAAGAGACATAACCATCCAGGAACAGTTGGAATCTAGACAACACCAACTCAGAAATCAGCCCTAGCTTTCCTTACCGAAGGTTGATATTTCTTCCTTACATACCCCTCACTCACTTTCGGATGCCTAGACATTGTACTTCTAAGCCTTAAGTACAGACTCTGAAACAACATCTTTTTGGCGAAGATGTTGTTCCAGAGTATATACTTAAGGCTTAGAAGTAGAGTGTCTAGGCATCCGAAAGTGAGTGAGGGGTATGTAAGGAAGAAATATCAACCTTCGGTAAGGAAAGCTAGGGTTGATTTCTGAGTTGGTGTTGTCTAGCTTGCAACTGTTCTTGGATGGTTATGTCCCTTTCAATCGCTGCCCAAGAATGTTCGAGTTCAACCCGTGTAGTGGCTGTTTTAAGTATAGTATCAAAAAGGTTCAAGGCAATATGTGTTTGATCAGATAGTCTGGGTTCGATATTAGGCTGTCTTGTCACTGGGACAGTCATAGAGGAATAGAATGATAAGAAAATCTCAAAATTGTTATAGGCTGTCTCGATTTAGGTCGTATAAAGGAGAGTTTATAATTCCTGCAGTGAAAATAGGGTACAAACCAAAGGCCCTTTCCCGTAACTGAGTTATATTTAATAAATTGTGTATGAGGTGTGAGAAAACATTAAGCTGTCTATTATGCAAGGCTCCTATCAAGGGAGAATCTTACTTGTAAACAAAGGAAGAGTAAAGATGAAGAAATAACCTGATGAAGCATAAAATATATATAGAAATCTAAAGTGTTCACTGGTCTTATACCTGCTGATAGCCGATACAGAGGAAAAACGGTAAACAATATAGAAAACTGAAATTTATTCACTATAGTAGACGTTGTACTAAATTATAGCGAAGCATTCATCAAATAAATATATGAAATGAAATGAAATACGAGATACAAGGAAACAAACTCATAACACAGTCATGACGGAATAGAGAATCTTCGGATTTGATTTATATTAACTCAAGGAAAAAAAAATCTCTATTACAATCAACCCAAAAAGGTCCAGCCTTGTTTCTTTCTTTCTATTGTATACTTATACAGTTTTACATATGATGGAATTTCAATCGCTACAAGATTTTCAGTTACAATAAGAAGGAGACCAATCGTTCCATTTCTTCATCCTCTGTCTTTATTTGGTACCAAAAGTTTGCCCCTTGCATGCCCGGTACACGTGACACATTTTTCCACCAGCCGAGATATCAACCTTGAAGGTTCCGCTTGACAATTGGCCTAAAAAATGTAACAATCTTTGACTAATTGTGGTAACCTTTCTTCCATCTGTCGGTCCAGGGTGTCGATAGCACATAATCGCACACTTGGTTTAATCATCCATTTATCTATTTGGATTATGTCAGCCTGAGTTACCTGTGAGACTTCGGCCGAATCTATTTCTTCTTTTTCGTTTATATCAAGCAAGAATTTCACTATATTCATTTGACTTAATGCCTCAGCATTGCCCTCGCTATCAATACCTAACAAATTACCATCTATAGCATCAAAAGCCTCTTCAAAAGATTTCATTACCTTCTTGGCTTGCAATTTACCTTCTGATATGTTGTGTTCCCATTCTTTCAATAAAATATTTCCTCTGGTCTGCTCCGAAATGGAAAACCTGGGAGTACTTCCTGATTCCCTGTTGTTTGTAGCTATTACAGCTTCTTGATATGCGACCCGAGCTGCTCCAACTTCTCTCTCTCTGACAGATAAATTCTCTAATACTTGATTAACAAGTAAGCAGTTGTCCCGAATTATCTCTACCTTGGCGAGTAAACTTTTCTGAGTTGCAGAAACTCTGCTCCGAATCTCCATCGCCTGGGACTGGAATATCTCGATATTTATAACTTTACTTTCGACGATTTCCACTCTAGCCTGTAGTTGACCTATCAAATCTTTTTGCTGGCCTACCTGTATCTGATTGGTGTGAGCTACCGGCTCTGCTTGTTCGAGCTTAGCTGTGAGCAGTTCGATTTCCTTTTTATCGGCCATTGTTGCTTGTTCTATTCCTGTGTTTGCCTGGTCTTTGGCAGCCTCCTCCACTGTGGCTAGTTTTGCTTCCAAGGTTTTGATGAGGCAATTTTTTCGCTTCAATTGATTTTTCAAAACTCTGACTGAAAATTGGTTTGTTGTAGCATATGCCCCTAACATTCCGACTATTTTCTGTCGCAAGCTCCTCTTTCTTCTTATCTTTTCCATCAGTCAATACCTTAAATTTTTTGACCGTTGATTCTGCTTCTTGGTAGAATTCTCTTTTTACCACAACCTTTCTCTTCTTATCAAAAAAGAATTCATTTGGGGAGAGCTCTTCCATCCTTACAGGTCTCAATTCTTCATTGAAAATCCACCCTGCATCTATGTTCCCTTTAGTTGACTGTAAGGGAGTAATGGAGGCAATGGGATCTCCGATTTGCTTAGCTGATTGGCCTAGGGTGGCAACTGGAGCAGTCTTTTTCGGTGGATTGAGAGTTTTTATTTCTGTTTTCGGGTTTCCAGTTTTCTCTTCTCTGTCTTGGTGCTCTTCTTGACTGGGTGTTGTATCTTTGGGGCCTTCGGCTTCTTTCTTCTTCACCTCTGCTGTTGTTTCATTCTCACCCCACAATGCTGGGGGAAGACAACTCCGTTGATGTTCTTGGAATTTCAAAACATCGGCCCTCTCTTCGGGTGCTAGGGCTTGTATCCGAGCCAAAACCTCGGCGTAAGATCTTGCACCTCGAAAAATGTCATCCGAGGGTGATTTTTCGTGTTCGAACCTTTTAAGTCCGCAACTGGCCAGGTGATTACTCACGACCCTTTGTGGATCATGCTTCTTGAATTCGAGGTGAACCAATTCCAGGTCTTCTAGGGCTGCTACCTCAGCTTTAGCATGCCCGAAATCTAAAAAAGAATAAGAATTTAAATGAATAGGAAAAGGTRGCCATACCTTCTTAGAATATCCCTTAAGTTCCTTACTCATACCACCGATTACAGTTTGCCTGGCAACCTCACGACAGGCCAACTTGTTGGGTATGAATAACGGTAATGCATGCGAGGGAAGAAAAGCCCCGAAAACTCTGAGATATGAGAATTCTGCTTCTACATACCAGTCAKCTATATTGCTCAGATTCATCACTATATTGTCCGAGATCTTGGGTGGCGGGTGGCCGAAAATAGTGACATGCAGAGGCATCATTACCCAGTTAAAGATTTCATAAAAAAAATCTGCCGCTTTGTTTTCCCACAGTTTTGAGTGGTAGATGTGGATGGGTTCGGCCTTTGATGGAGTCCAACTCCAGCTCATTAATGGAAAGGGCGTCAGAAAACATACGATGTCCATGAGATACGCAGACATAAAGAATGAAGCCATCTTTCCCCTCTCCTTCTGCGCTCGATACTCTGTAACCTGACTGGTCAAGCTATTAGACAACATTTTAGGCCAGTTGAAGGAAGAGCCTTCGACGACTGAAAATATTAGAGGCACCCACTGAAGGAAAAAATGTGTGGTGTCCTCTCTCCCGTATAATATGCAAGTCATCATAGCCACATATTTGAAATGTAGTTCTAGAGAAGATATTGAGTATATGCCATTACTGTCTACCCTGAACTTCGCAGGATGTGAAACCCAATCTTTGATTAAATTGGACATAGTCTTGTCGTACTGCACACACTCCTTCTGTTTAAAAGTCTCCAGGAATTCGACATTGTATGTAAGTTCTGACGTGGCTGGCAACTTGTACATAGCCTGCAATTGTTCGGGTTTGAAAGTCCCAATAGTGACCCTCTGCTCGTTGATGATGGTTCTGGTAGGTATATCCACATGGTCTAATGCCCACCGAACCATATCATAGTAATGGAGCAGTCGTGGCCTGGCTGCTACTTTATGCATTCCACCTTGGACAACGATCTTATATTTGGTGGTTAGGTCGTCTTTTTCATTGTCACTGGAATCATCTGAATAATCTACCAATTCGAACTGTAGAACCTCAGAAACAAACGACCAGGTCTTAATAGAGTCGATACTTCGAGGTGAAGTATCAGAGACGTTGTCTAAACCTTGTCCCGAAACCTCGACGTTGGCTTTAGATGCTTTTTGCGGGGCCATGGTGGGAGATTCTGCTTTAGCTCTTCTGCGATAAAAATGGGTATACATACAGAAATTAGTTCGCTGAGAAAAGTTTGTTCTGCGTAATATAGAAATGAATTTTCGGGAACAAATAACAGATCTATATATTTAAACATTCAAAAATCGGTACCTTTCAGGAACAAAATGGTCAAATCATTCTCAAAAATAAATTTAGCAATAAAAACCCAATCCTTACTTGTCAATTCGCCCTGTTTCTAATTAATTCCATAAATTCTGACAGCTCATAATGCAAGTTGGTGCAAGGGTAATTTAAGCTTGCCTCGTAGATTGTGCATGAATCGAAACACGGGAAAAACTGGCTTAGCTTAATTAATCAGGTTTTAGTAACATTAATTAATCTTTCGGTATTCACTTCATCGGGAGTTTTCACTCTAACCCTTCTAGTCTCTAAAATCCGAGACAGCTATAATTAGTTTCAGTTAATAAAAGACGCAACCAGGATTAAGAGTTTTAATTAATCATGTTTAAAGGAAAATTGCAACTTCGCAACTCGTGACTTCAAAGGTATATCTTTCGGGAAGCTTGTATGCCGAGTTGCGAACTCACGAGATCGCGACTCGGGACGTCGAAGGTATAGCTTTCGGGAGGCTCGCATGCCGAGTTGCGAAATCGTGATGAAAAGATCTGTTTAATTAGAAGATAAAACCGGGTTAGGTGCTTGATTAAATTGTTTAAAACACATCGTGGCTTCGTGACTCGGGCTTCGAAAGTAAAGCTTTTGAGGGAACAACATGCCGAGTTGCGAACCCCCGATAGAACTCAACCACGAGTAAACCTTTTTCTTTGATCTTGACCCGGGTTACCAAAACAAGAGTCTCGCAACTTCGGATATCGGGGTTATGACGATCAGACTTTTGGAGTTAGTAAACGCTGAGACACGAAATCCCGATGATGCTTAACCGTGGTTTAATTTTTTTTAATCTTGCTACTAACCTGAGTAACACTTTTGAAGTTATTTCGCTGTTTCACTCTTCGCGAGTTGTGAACTGTGTGTTCTATAACACCTGACCTGCAAAATCCCGAGGTAAGAAAAGGGAAAGTCGTTTAAACAAAAAATAGATCTTGTATTGAGAGTATGATAACCGACACTGCTTGCGTGATGAGACTTTCGAGATTTTGGGAAAAATAAAGGAAAATAATGAAAACCAGCTTTCGACTTCAATCATTAAAATATAAAATTTAAAACGGGCTAAAAACAAAGGCAGCTCCAACATAGGCTCCAACTAGGGATCCCATTTTCTTGTAAGATGGGAAGAACAGTAGACCACGTGCCAATATTGGGTAAATGTAGTCAATGGCTTTAATCTAGCGAAAATGTTTAGAACAGGATACCGAAAGGGAAAGCGGACTTCGTCTTTTACCTTTGAAAAGATTTTCAAACTCAGATACTCTTTAAACTTAGCTGTAGTCCCTTTCACGAATTTCTCCTTCCCGTTACTGAATTCAGGTCTGCATTAAAACAATCGAAACAGTGCTAGGAGACCCAAAAAATCTTGCGGTTATCGGCTTGCATCAAAAGAAACGAATTATATGTTTTTAATCAAGAATCCCTGTCTGAACTTGGGATGGAGGTCGGGTTTTGAAAAAGAATTGGTTACCAGAGCAGAGTGATATTCATGTATAACAGCCTTACAGATATCTCAGATATTGCTTCACTGCCAGCGAGCCTGTTCAGTACTCCGGTGAAGTTATCTGGCCCCTTTTACTGAATTTCCTTTCACCACTTCGAAATATATTTATGCATTTAAATGCTTAGACGAGGGCAATCATTTCTGAATTTCCTTTCATCGTCTTTGGACTAGNACAGATATCTCAGATATTGCTTCACTGCCAGCGAGCCTGTTCAGTACTCCGGTGAAGTTATCTGGCCCCTTTTACTGAATTTCCTTTCACCACTTCGAAATATATTTATGCATTTAAATGCTTAGACGAGGGAAATCATTTCTGAATTTCCTTTCATCGTCTTTGGACTAGATGGGGGCAATCATTTCTGAATTTCCTTTCACCACCTGTCTTATAATTTGATTTTTAGAGCGCGAAAGTGGGGGCAATCAATTTGTATGAGGGCTGATATCCGTGTAGTATTTTGTATTATAGGTCTGTCAACTTACTTTGATTACTCGGTACCAACCTTTCCTCAACTTTCACAACACCTTCGTTCGCAAGGAGAAAGGGAAAAATTATTTTTTTGGAATTTCCTATTTGAGCAAGCCTCAATATTTTGAAACTGTTGAAAAACCTAGAAAAGTCAGGACCACTTAAGCATCACTTTGTTTAGTAAGGAATTGAGGAGTTGTGAAGACCAACTTTCTTTTCACAATCTGCTTTGAAACTCTTGAGGTTAAAACATAATCTCTTCTCCCTACATACGCAAAACTGTAAAGATGCTGGTTTTTTCAAAAGGTAAACCCGAAAACAGAAAAAGGTGACAGATAGAGATCTATGGACTGAAAAACAAAGGTCAAAAAATCAAGATTGACTCTTGAAAATCTTTTTCAGGGGCACTTTACTTTGACTGACTTGTTTATTTCGTCTTATTCTCTTGTAAATGCTTAATCATGGAAATGTTGTTTTATTTATTAGTTCAGACGATGTTGCTGTATCTTATGAGGTTATCTTTGTTTTATTTGAAGGCCCTTCAAAACAATTCTTTTAGGGAATCTCACCTTTACCTTACTGTTTTATTTTCTTTCCAAAAAATCAAAAATCTTTTTTATCACCTGTCTAAAGCCAATTTATTTTCCGATACTTCTCCTACTTGTTTTGTTTGCAGCTGAAACCCTGTAAAAAGGAAAATAAAAACTCCTGATCCGCCGAAAAAGACTGCTCCAGTTGCCACCCTTGGCCAATCAGCTAAGCAAATCGGAGATCCCATCACCTCCATTACTCCATTAAAGGGAACATAGACGCAGGGTTGATTTTCAATGAATAATTGAGACCTGTAAGGATGGAAGAACTCCCCCCAAATGAAGTCTTTTTTGATAAGAAGAGAAAAGCTGTGGTAAAAAGAGAATTCTACTAAGAAGCAGAATCAACGGTAAAAAAATTTAAGGTATTGACCTATCGAAAAGATAAGAAGAAAGAGGAGTTTGCGACAAAAATAGCCGGAACGTTAGGGGCATATGCTACAGCAAACCAATTTTCAGTCGGAGTTTTGAAAAATCAATTGAAGCGAAAAAATCGCCTCATCAAAACCTTGGAAGAAAAACTAGCCATAGCGGAGGAGGCTGCCAAAGACCAGGCAAACACAAGAATAGAACAAGCAACAATGGTCGATAAAAAGGAAATCGAACTGCTCACAGCTAAGATCGAATAAGCAGAGCTGGTAGCTCACACCAGTCAGATACAAGTAGGCCAACAAAAAGACTTGATAGGGAAACTACAGGCTAGAGTGGAAACCGCCGAAAGTAAAGTTATAAATATCAGGATATTCTAGTCCTAGGCGGTGGAGATTCAGAGTAGAGTTTCTGCAGCTCAGAAAATTTTACTCGCCAAGGTAGAAATAATTTGGGACAACTGCTTACTTGTTAATTAATTATTAGAGAATTTATTTGTCAGAGAGAGAGAAGCTGGAGCAACTCGGGTCGCATATCAAGAAGCTGTAATAGCTACAAACAACAGGGAATCAGGAAGTACTCCCAGGTTTTCCATTTCGGAGCAGACCAGAGGAAATATTTTATTGAAAGAATGAGAACACAGCATATCAGAAGGTAAACTGCAAGCCAAGAAGGTAATGAAATCTTTTGAAGAGGCTTTTGATGCTATAGATGGTAATCTGTTAGGTATTGATAGTGAGGGCAATGCTGAGGCATTAAGTCAAATGAATATAGCAAAATTCTTGCTTGATATAAACGAGAAAGAAGAAATCGATTCGGCCGAAGTCTCACAGGTAACTCAGGCTGACATAATCCAAATAGATAAATGGATGATTAAACCAAGTGTGCGATTATGTGCTATCGACACCCTGGACCGACAGATGGAAGAAAGGTTGCCACAATTAGTCAAAGATTGTTACATTTTTGAGGCCAATTGTCAAGCGGAACCTTCAAGGTTGATATCTCGGCTGGTGGAAAAATGTGTTACGTGTACCAGGCATGCGAGGGGGCAGACTTCTGGTACCAAATAAAGACAGAGGATGAAGAAATGGAACGATTGGCCTCCTTCTTATCGTAACTGAAAATCTTGTAGCGATTGAAATTCCATCATATGTAAAACTGTATAAGTATACAATAGAAAGAAAGAAATAAGGTTGGACCTTTTTGGGTCGATTGTAATAGAGATTTGTTCTCCCTTGAGAGTTAATATAAAGCAATTCTGAAGATTCTTTATTCCGTCATGACTGTGTTATGAGTTTGTTTCCTTGTATCTCGTATTTCATTTCATTTCATATATTTATTTGATGAATGCTTCGCTATAATTTAGTACAACCTCTACTATAGTGAATAAATTTTAGTTTTCTATATTGTTTACCGTTTTTCCTCTGTATCGGCTATTAGCAGGTATAAGACCAGTGAACACTTTAGATTTCTATATATATTTTATGCTTCATCAGGTTATTTCTTCATCTTTACTCTTCCTCTGTTTACAAGTAAGATTCTCCTTTGATAGGAACCTTGCATAATAGATAGCTTAATGTTTTCTCACACCTCATACACAATTTATTAAATATAACTCAGTTACGGGAAAGGGCCTTTGGTTTGTACCCTATTTTCACTGCTGGAATTATAAACTCTCCTTTATACGACCTAAATCGAGACAACATCTAACGATTTTGAGATTTTCTTATCATTCTGTTCCTCTATGACCGTCCCAGTGACAAGACAACCTAATATTGAACCCGGACTATCTGATCAAACACATATTGCTTTGAACCTTTTTGATACTATACTTAAAACAACCACTAATGGGTTGAACTTGAACGTTCTTGGGCAACGATTGAAAGTGACATAACCATCCAGGAACAGTTGGAAGCTAAACAACACCAACTCAGAAATCAGCCCTAGCTTTCCTTACCGAAGTTTGATATTTCTTCCTTACATACCCCTCACTCACTTTCGGATGCCTAGACATTGTACTTCTAAGCCTTAAGTACAGACTCTAGAACAACCACTGGTTAAAACAATTATAATGGTTAGGGGTTTTATTGCTTATAGATTATATTGGTTATAGGGGTCAGTAGTTATAAATGTTGGGGATTAAGGGTAACATAGTTTATAGGTTAGGATTGACATGGTTTATATGGGTTCATGGTTACAAAGGTTAAATGGGTAATGGGTTTTAGAATTTGTGTCTTGGGGGCAATGTCAATTATAACAATCAAGGGTTATAATAATTAAAAATTAAGGGTTAGAATGATTATATTGGCTAGTGGTTATTTTGGTTAGGGTTTATTGTTCATGGGTTATCATAGATTAGAGTTTTAGGATTAGAGGTCATATTTGTTCAATTTAGGTATTCTAAGGGTTATAGGGTTTATACCAATTAAGGTAATAGTAGTGAGGGTTTATAGGGGTTTGAGAATAGGGTTTATCCATTATAAATGTTACAAGAGTTAAGTGTTAATGAATATATGAGTTAGGGGTTATGGTAGTTAAGCTCATTAGGAGTTACAAGTCAGATAAAGGTTATATTGGTTTATAATTGTGCTTTATAGGGATTAGGGGTTAGGTATGGCGAGAATTAAGGGTTAGGTGTTAGGGATGATAAGGGTTATAGTGTTATGGAGTAAAGTGGTTATATGGTTTGAGTATTATAAGGATTAATGTTTGTGAGATATATGTATTAGGTGCTTAGGGTTAATAAGTTAGGCTTTAGCTATTTGGGGTTTATAAGTTAGAAATTATAGAGGTTAGTGATTAGGGTTAACATAGGTGATAGACTAGTACTAATAATGGATAGATGTAATAGTTAATGTACATGTTTGGGGTTATAAGGGTTAAAGATTAGGGTTAAATTTTCAAGGGTTTAGGGGTTTGGGATTCTAAAAATTGTAGTGGTTATGAGTCAAATGCATTTGGGGAAATAAATTATAGCGATTATGAGGGTTAATGGCCATAGGTTCTTAGGGGTTAGATGGTTACTTGGTAATAGTGGTTGTACGTAATAGTCTTAAAAATTATAGTTACAGGGGTTACATATTATAAGGGATATGGGTTAAACATTAGGGATGAAAAGGGTTAAGGGTTATGGAGGTTATGGGTTTAGGGTTCCATACATTAGTGTATATAGTTATTAGTTGATAATCCTTATAATTTTTATGGAATGTAAGGGTTAGGTTTTTTTTTTTTTTTTTTTTAGAGGTTAAGGATGAAACATGTGACACAACTTAT
>JASDQU010244145.1:107058-118146 GCA_032191745.1 Picea mariana | reverse complement strand
TTTGAGAATAGGGTTTATCCATTATAAATGTTACAAGAGTTAAAGGTTAATGAATATATGAGTTAGGGGTTATGGTAGTTAAGCTCATTAGGAGTTACAAGTCAGATAAAGGTTATATTGGTTTAGAATTGTGCTTTATAGGGATTAGGGGTTAATGTTTATAGGGGTTAGGTATTAGGTATGATAAGGGTTATAGTGTTATGGAGTAAAGAGGTTATATGGTTTGAGTATTATAAGGATTAATGTTTGTGATATTAAGGTATTAGGTGCTTAGGGTTAATAAGTTAGGCTTTAGCTATTTGGGGTTTATAAGTTATAAATTATAGAGGTTAGTGAATAGGGTTAACATAGGTGATAGACTAGTAATAATAATGGATAGATCTAATAGTTAATGTACATGTTTGGGGTTATAAGGGTTAAATATTAGGGTTAAATTTTCAAGGGTTTAGGGGTTTGGGATTCTAAAAATTGTAGTGGTTATGAGTCAAATGCATTTGAGGAAATAAATTATAGCAATTATGGAGGTTAATGGCCATAGGTTCTTAGGGGTTAGAAGGTTACTCGATAATAGTGGTTGTACATAATAGTCTTAAAAATTATAGTTACAAGGGTTACAGATTATAAGGGATATGGGTTAAACATTAGGGATGAAAAGGGTTAAGCGTTATAGAGGTTATGGGTTTAGGGTCCCATACATTAGTGTATATAGTTATTAGTTGATAATCCTTATAATTGTTATGGAATGTAAGGGTTAGGGATTTTTTTTTATAGAGGTTAAGGATGAAACATGTGACACAACTTATAATGGTTATGGATCATATCAATTACTGCATGTGCTAGGGATAAGGGGTTATAAGAGTTCGATGTTAGAGATTACATTAAGGGTTAGTAGTTATATAATTTAGGGATTAAGGGTTATTGGGGACAAGGGTTAGGATACTTGCTTGATAGTGAATGGACATTAAATTACACATGATATAATGCTCAAGGGTTATAAAGATTATGGGATTGGGCTATAGGAATTAGGTGTGAAAGATATTAGAGCGGTTAGTGGTTTTCCATTCCCCTATGGATAATATGAGGATGAATATTGGTGCTGGAATTTAGGGGTTTTAGTTGACTAAGGGTTTGGGTGATGGAAGTTAGGTGTTTTAATGACTCATGCACCCCATAGTATATCTGGTGAATTGACGATGCATGTAGAGAAAGTCCTTGCTATGACCTACTGTGGGTGGGCCTAGATGTTATTGATGGTGCTAAAGCACCAAATCACCTCCTATCACAATTAATAATGGTAAAATTGTGCCTTTGGGATAGTACTATGTATTTTCTTTCAAGAACATACCCATGCTTCAACCACATGCTAGTATCTGAGATGGAGGTCCTAAGGTGCTAAGTATGTAATGGTGGGATCAATTGTTAAGATGATGGGGAGGTAGGGTTTAAGGGAATGTGTTCCCTCTTCCCTAGTTGTGACCTCCATTTGTATTATCTATGTATTCTTTTGAATTATTCTAATCCTTAATAGTACCCAAATATAATATTATGGAAAATGGGTTTGTTAGCAACATGGAATGTTAACGCAATGAAGTGGGTTTTCTTTCTATTGTGGAGAAGTTCATTGATGGGGCACAAAATTAAGTGTGTGGGTTAAGTGCATCAATTAGCTACATTGGTCAATTGTTTGAGTTAAGTGCATCAATTATCTACATTGGTCAATTTTTATATGGGTTAAGTGCATTAGGATATTTGGGTGGCTTAGAATAGTGGTTTTGGGTTAGTGCTTTGGTGGCCATGTTTGGAATTAGGAGTGATTAGCACATTAGGGTGCAATTTCTTGGGTTGATGTGATAGCTACATCAACCCTTAATCTAAAAATAACATTAATAGTGGTTAGTTGTCTACTCTAGTTTCATGCATTAGGTTCATGGGTTGGGTGTGTGGGTAGGTGCATAAATTAGGCGTATGGCTTATAATTGTAACTTGTGTCTTGATCAGTATGTTGATGGTTTTAGTGCATGGGTTAGCTACACATGTCAAATATGTAGTGGCATACATCACAATGTTGATGTGAAGAAAAATCCCCAATTGGATATATGATAAAATCCAATCTTTCCAACAAAGTATTCCAAGGGGAGAGGACCAACACAGTGCTAAGCCAACCCCATGCATACAACTTCCAAGAGAGAATGGTATAGAATATTTAGGAGGACTAGGGTCGCTAACTGAGTGAATTGTGTTGTGTTTCATCCATCAAATGACCAAGTTCCCCATGGTAATTTCTCTTTAGGAGACCCAAATGAGTTGAAATGAGTTTCCACCCATAGGTTCGTCGACCAAAGCCAAGTTCGCCAAATCCAACAACACAATGGCGGCACAACATTGGAAGGGATAAGACAAAGGATAAACATAGATGAGGAAGGTTTCTCTCATGAATGACACAAGTTCCCAAGGAATGTGATTGCATTTCAAGTACAATGTCCAACTATAACCCATCGTGGGATGTAATTACCCACTGAGACATCATGGGTGTGAATTAACTTGGCATGTAGTTGGGTTTCATGAGTGTAAATTAATTTTGAGTGTAGTTTCACTTTCTCCCTAATCACAAAAATTTGCAACAAAGAGGACGTGCTATTGTCACACTATCCATTAAGGCATTCTAAATAATTCAACATCGCCCCAACACCAATGATAATTGTCCAACAATTGGCTTTGTCCCTAGTACCACATGCATTAGACCTTACACCAAAATCATTGTCATTTGTTTGATGGGATATTTGTCTAGGGTTATGAGTGTATTGGCCTTGCCACTACTCTCTATGTTTCTAATGTGGACTCTACTCCAATTTCATGATATAAATCTTGTGATTGTGGGGTATTGACACTTGTTCTCGGTGAAATAATATATTAACACTTGTCTAGGTATTGACACTTGTCCTAGATTATTATTATTATTATTATTATTATTATTATTATATAAATTATATATATTATATTAAATAATATATAATTGATATATATTAATTATATTAAAAACAATAATAAAAATAACAAAACATAAAAAAAATAAAAAATAACAAAAAAAAAATAAAAATTGAATTGTATAATGAGCCTATGCCCATATTTCACACACAAAAACACTAGAGTCCACAACAACACTAGAGTGAAAACCCCTGAAACCCTTCCATTCTAGCCCAGTGAGTTGGAAGAGATAAGGCACGAGAGGGAGGAGACAACCCCATGCAGTAGTGAAAAACCCCCCTGAAACCCGACTTCCATTCAATCGAACCCAGCGAGAGGGAGGAGAGAACCCCCACACAGTGGAGATAAGGAGGCCCTACACCTACACAACTAATTGTGACAGTCAAGTCCAACACACTTGATCAAGTGACGTCGAGACTAAGGGAGAGGGAAAGGATGGTGAGTACCTCTGCACACTTGAATTTACATTGCTAATTTGAGATTAGTATTTTTGTTTTTACAAGTTTGGTTAGTTCCATTTTTGTGTTGGAAGGACATGGACATATCACCTTATTCTTCCCTACCCATATGCCCTAATAATTGCAGGATTTCCTACACCTTCTTCTCCCTTGCCCATAAGCCCTAAGAATACGCCCTAAGAATTGTTTTTATGCAATATTTAGATCCCTAAGAACTGGATTGCCTACACCTTCTTATCCCCTTCCCATAGATGTCCAGCAGGGTCAGTTGATGTCCTTAAATGGATTAATTCAACCTCCTGTAGCTCTTTTTTCCACTTGTAGTTGACTGGTAGAGAAAAAATTGTAGTTGACTGGTAGAGAAGAAACTAGTTCAAACGGGTAGAACAAATTAGAGAAAACCCACAAAAAATTGTTTCCATAGGCCAACTAGCACAATCTACCCTTGAATTGTGATCCATGCCAAAATCATGAGTTTGAATTGTGTTGAATGAGTCAAACTTGGTTAATGTGAGTTTGAATCAACGACCTTTGGATCGGCTTGTTTGGAGGTTGATCCAATTCAAACTCAGAAAATTGCAATTTAAAGCATGATTCTTGTTTCATTGAAAATAACTCTTTAACCAAAAAAATCATAGATCTCCCATATTTTTGTAGATTGTATCTTTTGAAGGTAGTAGCTTTTGATGTTTGTTTGAACAAAATGACACTTGTTATGGGAGAGCCTCAAGGAAGTATCAAAGTATGTGTATACATTGCGAATGTTTTTTCACAAAATTAGGATAATATGGAGAAGATTGGCCATACTCATCCAATTGTCATGTCCAAAGAATTGCAAAATAAAAATTTTTGTTGAGTCCTATACTGTGTACTAGGAAAACCATTAACAGTAGTGACGCATTACATTCCATTTTCTGATTTAAAACATGTTCAAGTTTTCTTCTTTTATTTATTAGTTTGGTTGTGGATGTTAGTTTGGAAAAAATAAGAATTATGCTCAAAGAGTAGTTCAAAATTTGAAAAGGGTAGTTATCTCTTTGAGATAGTGAGAATTTATTTTATGTCAACTGATAAATATCAATGTTTCAATAGTCCCTTAATCTTAGTCTAGGTGCAACAATTGCTAATCTTGCACCTCCATGATTCCAAAACATCATCGGGATCCAATAGTGTCATTGCCATTATCATTTGTATCCTCAAAAGTTGTAGTATTCCCCTTGGTACACTAGATTCTGCCTTTGATCCCATAGGTAGATCAGATTCTACCTTAGTAAATCCCCTTGGTAGACCAGAAGCTGTAGTTTTCTTCTAAGAGGTCATATGTTCAAATCCAGAGGGGGATAGGGTATGTATACCTCCATAGAATTTACCAGTAAAATCGCTAGGTGGAGGCGGTCTCATACACCAATTTGGTGTCTAGCTTGGATGTGACCTTAAAAACAGATTATTATTATTATTATTACTAAAAGGAGATAGAAAAGAGAACCCCTCAATCAAAACAACCATGCCCCATATCCCTTATTTTGACAAGATCTTTGACAATTTCTTGATATTCAAAGATGCTCTATCCAGCCCCATAATTTCTTTTGATATTGCCAAGAATATTTAATCCATGATTTTAGGAGGTCCTTATTCTCATCTACCAGTCATCATTAGATTTTTTTCCAGCATTTAATGAGTGCTCCTTGACTTATCATATTTAACTTGCTTAGAACTACAAATACTAATCTCCAAATCACCCTCACTTCAATGCCAAAGTTAGATACATCATTATGAATCACTACACCAAGCCTTATTGATCCATGTTGATCATAAGTAATGACAAATTCATCAGGCCATCGTCTCATTCTAAATCACTAGTAACCCTATCATTTCCTAGCATTACAAGTTCATAATTTGTTGTAACAAATAATTTCCACCTAGGTTCTACTCTCATCAAGTTCAACTCCTCGTCATCCACAAATTCCCATCATACTAATTAGTTAATCCAGTGTCATCTCTTCTTTCATACATTTATGTTGTAGGTTTCCCTATTGGGTCGCTTGAACCAACTATTTGTACAATATTATTTGATGCATTTCTATTAGGTCCTTCATGGTGACATTAAATTCTTCATCATTATTTGAAGCCATCATCTATCTTAGAAAAGAATACCCATGTTGGTGTCTATGTATCTTTTGATCCCAACATCTTGAAGCAAGTTGCCAAACATTTTTTGAGGAAAAAAAAGAAAATCTCGAAAAGACCTAAATAACCTTCTATAGTGTCTCCCATAGTGGATTATCTTTTTGTATTATTTTCTATTCGATTTCAGAAAAACATTCTTTCCATCCATGCAAATTTTCAAAATTAATGTTTACAAACATGTATATTACCTTTCCCATCAAGTTGGTGAAGAATGACAATATACTTTGGAAAACCACTGAACATATGCTTCTATCAACTGACTTGTTTGAAGTCATTGAGATAGTGGCACATGGGATATTTGGCAGGCATTTGTTGTCTCAAAACATGTGACATCACTATATTCCCCTTGAAGTGCTATAGAGGAACTCCAAATACAATACATTATGTGGTTCTTTCTGATGGACATGGTTGTTAATTTCCATACAAATATAACATCGCTAAATTCTTATTTTTTTATAATTAGATAACCAGAGAAGATGTAAGAAACCAACAATGCTTTTCTTTTCCAAGCTATTATCAATATGTACAATAGATCCATGAGTTCAAGAAGATGTTTCTTATTAGCAAGCCTGAGGAAAATATAATATTTTCTATCCAATTTAAAATTTTGAGGCATATCCAAACCAATTGTTTTCCATGAAAATAATATTATATTCAATATTTCAAAACTGAAATCAGAATATACATCATGTCCTAACTATATTTCCAGAGCCATACCTCTCATCTTTCTTCCAACCAAAAAGAGGCAAAACTCAGAGAAAATTTTCCTCATAGCATATCTTTTCTGAAATATTACAGTCATCTGAAGGCTCTAGGGCCCTCCAATCTGTGCTTAAAAGCACTTAGATAAAATCATTACAATCATACTACTACCAGAATAGTTTGTTCCATCAACCAAAAAATAATAAAAACAAGTTGGGATTGAACAAATATCTAACTAGCATCAACCAAACCCAGTGCCTTTGAGCTAACCAGTAGAGAGAGATCAAAGAAACCTAGGAGAATTTCATCCTTGAATCTTGTCCACATATAAAGTCCCTTCGTGCAAAAATTTTAATCATCTTTAGATGGATTTTTTGCATGAGCATTGAATTCTCTGTAAATGTGATTGAAAGGGTTTCTAAAAAGTGTCTTTTACCTTGGAAATCCTGAACATAATTGGTCTTAATACTAGATTAACAATGTGATTTTTACCATTACCCCAATCCTTGAGCAGTTTTGAGTCTCCCATTCTCTGGAGTCTATCAATCCCATGATCAGCTGCACATTTCAGAAGTAACGATAAGGCAAATAACTCATTTTTTTTATTTTCCCCCTAACCTCCTGCATACTAGAAAGAATCAGATGATTTTCATTTATAAATAAGATACCACTGGCACCACAAATACCCGGGGTCCTTGACAATCACCGGCAAAAAAAATCCCAAAACCTTCGATTTATCATACACTGGCTCTTAAGGATTTGGCAAGGTTTGACTCTTTCATACTGGATCTTAATGATTTGAGAAGGTTTGACTCTTTCATCTTTCCCTGACTCTCTATAGGTATATCTTATTTCACGAGCCACTTGTGTAGTTTGTATGTCTTTCCCTTGGAAATTCATACAATTTCTGATGAGAGCCATAGACCCTATACTACAAAAGAGGGAAGGGTTATGTGAGCTTTTATAAATTTGTCTCCATTACCAAGATTTGAAGCTACTCAACAATGAGTGTTTTTCCCACTTATTATCACCATTAGATAACAATAGAGCTTCAGACCAAACCTCCCTAGCATAGAGATAGTGCACAAACATAAATGGTTTATCAATTCCTCAGTGAATTTACCTTACATGAAATATTCAATGTAATATGCAGTTTTTACTTTTGTCACGATGTCCCTTTCAAAATCTCTTTGTCAAGCATGACTTGTCATTGTGACAAACTGTTATTCAAAGATAACCTTTCTTTATAGATTCAATTGTTTCAATATATTATTTTATTGTAAGCTTGTTTCATTTGCACCAATTCCCATTCCCCATGCTCGCACTTGACCAAATGACATCCAGCCAGTAGGCACAAACCTCATACAATTAGCTAGCTCATACACTTGCTAGGCTTATTGATGACGATAGGTGAGGTCATCCATATTCAATATCATCCTCATATATGTTAGATGGGTTTGACATGGGCATGAATACTTTAAGAGTGGATACCCATACTGTCATTTCACTCTCAACAAAAATATTATGGAATGATGCCTTTATTGTCCAACAAATATCCATTTAATCTAGAAGGAACAATAGAGAGCTTAAAATTTTAATGAACATAAACCTTAACAACATCAATGTTTAATGGACCCCATCATTCTCATGTAATGTTATAGAAAAGCAACCTTTGGATCTACAACTTTTGCAATAGTTAGTGCCTAAAAAACAAAGGTGCATATCTAGATGCTAATAGGGCCTTTACTTTCATGGCTTAAATGATGTAACCCAACATTTAAATCAGAATATAGGTCCCAACTATTATGGTCAAACCAATCAAGTTAGCTTGTTATATTGGATCTAATAATGTAGATAAACATAATTCTCTCATAGGCTCCATGGCCTGAAGTAATGATAGATATGTTCTAAATAACACAAAAATGCATAAGCACACCATAATCATGATAAAGGAAATGGAAGATATACGAGCTAAGGGATTTTACTTTGGGTGTAATAAAAAATGGTGTTGGTGGAAAAAATGTTCCAAAAAAATACTATACACCTCAAGAAGAATGACAAGGATGAAGAGGAACCTCAATAGGATATGTGAGAATAATTTGAGTGCTCATTAAATAATGAAGCAAAATTTGTTATAGTTGTATTGGTCAATGTAAGAATACAAAAAAATTGTTTGTCCCACAGTCTATGATTCATAGTTTGTTAAAAAAATTGATGCTTGTATACCAAAAATGCAATTCTAGCCTTTGTAGAGGATTGTGAAATTTTACTAGTACAAAGCCTATAGATGACACTTAATCCTAGATAGACTTTGTAGTACACGAAGACTTGGAATTAATGAAAAACATGCATATTGCGAGCTTCCTCTTTCTCCATTGGATAGGAATAAGAGTCTCGGGCCTCCTCAACCATGTCCACATCTAGAGGAATTTGATGAACATATTCTTTTTCTTTGTTTTCCATAGGCATTTAACCAACATACATCTTTGCATTGAAAGCAACATATTGAAATCTCTTTGACAAATTTGAGATTTTCTAGTGTAACATATGCACTCTTCCTTTAAAGCATTGATTTTCCTCTTATGTTGTAATAGAGACTCCATGATAAAAATAGACCCTGCATTATGATTATCTTCCTGAACATGGATTCTACTAATAGATGCGAAGATAGAGGTATGGTTCTCAGCAATTAGGTCCTCCTATTTATGAATAAATTGATAGATTTATATTATTTTACAATAGGGGTAGTGTCTAGGTTGGCTATGGCTCTCCATGCTACCTATAAACTATAGATATTACAACAAATTTGGGTGAATAAAAGCAAATTCCCCTTCAATAGAGCCCTCCAAGAACTCCTCAAATGACCAATGAACCAATTTATCCTAGAATCCTACACTTCCCTTTAAACTATCCAGTATCCCACATGTGCACAAGGTAATAATATGATGCGCTTGAAATGGTTGGTCCTCCATAAAGAATGGAGTGTGAAAAGGTTTGTATATTAAACTCTGACTACCACTTATCTTGGATTGCAAGCACCATGTTAAAATTTTGTTTATTAATACTTGCAATTGGTTACACAATTGGGGAGAAGGAAAAAACCCCTTTTGACCTTAGAAATCCGAAGTCAAGATTAGAGGCTTTGTTTTCTAAATGATCAACCCAAAGATCTATGCATAAATTCAAAACAGAACATTAGATCTAGTCAAATAGATTCAATTTGAATTGAATTTTTGAAAGAATACGCATCATGTAACTTAAGGGATCCCTTTGACCCTAATTCTTTAACATCTAACAAGGTATTGATATTTTCCAAAATCTTTTTATCCATGTGGACTCTCATTTCCATCTAGGTTCTAGTCTTCTTAATGACATCCCAATTCCTCATATGCATTTTTTCTTTCAATGTTGGATATTTTAGGGATTTCTCATGGTATTTCAATGATGAGCTAATGACATCATTCTCTAACTATATATCTTAATATATATTCAATTATAACAAAAGAAGGATCCACAGATATAGACTTACCTTTTGATGAAGAGGGATTATGTCTCTTCCCGCTATCATTTTGAGATCAATTGTGATCTTGGAAATGTTCTCTATTCACTCTTCAACTTCTTCCTCGTCATTGAGTGTATATTTCTTAGGGAAATTTGACCTAAGGTGACCATACATATGAAGGATGGAGCACCAAAAAGGAATCTTAACATTGTCTATCTCCTGAAAATAAGAACAATTCTCCACTTGGATATCAGTTCCTTCAAGCAATCCATCTCCCAAGTTCATTTCCACAAAAATCTTAGCCATTGAGGTCTTGTCTAGGAAGCATGTTTTCTCGTCAATATCCAACATCAATCAAACTAGGAGGTTGTCCATCAAACTATGTGACACATGCCTCCAAATGTGCAAACAAGTTGACCACTCCAATATTTGTAATGTGGCATGGCATGAGAGGTCCATGTGCATGAAGAATATCCCCAAACTACCTATGCCATGCTGACCAATGCTTTGAGAGTTGTAATATTGCATCGAGATTTGTGAATGAACTCAGGAGTTGTGAAGATACCTTGGGAGATGTGAAAATTACAAATGTCATAATGAATCCCATGCAATGTCCACTTAGCCACAATGTCCATTCACCATTAATCCAACCAATATGTAATTATGGTCTTTGAATAATGGCTTGTCCCATTTGTCCTTTTTGGATGGAGTGAATCAAGGTAATTAAAAAATTTGTCATTTTTTGGATGGAGTGAGTGAAGGTAATGGACAAAAACAACAAAATCACTTATCCCATTATCAATAACTCGCACCCATGCCTTAGCATTTACAATTTTGTAGCCATCGATGGGTTACGAATCAATAACAACTCTCGTATTTGTTACTTAAGAATGTACTTTACTCTAAATTGCTCGCTCCCTTTTGACATGTATAGGCCACCTTTACCTTTCTACTGTTTCTTCTCCTTGGGTCGAGGAATCACATCCTCCACCTTAGCCACCTTGGTTCCCTCCTCCCTCTTTTAGCTCGAATTAGGCATGCTTTTACATCATCCAAGTTAGCACTTACACATTTATGCGATGTAATTTACTTTCTTACAATCATGAAGCCAAATACCAAGGGGTTATTAGTCCCTCCATGAGACTTCTTACAATCATGGTGCCAAATGCCAAGGGGTTATTAGTCCCTACATGGGACTTTTAGCTTATGTTTTTTGTACTTTCTCTTTGTTGGTCCAATTAGTCCCTATATGGA
>JASDQU010244145.1:77356-96205 GCA_032191745.1 Picea mariana | reverse complement strand
TAACTGTTCTTTTATTTCTAAGATTCGGGAGAAATATTCTTGAATCATTTCTCCTTTCTGCATCTTGGTATTCTTCAATTGAGTTCTTAGATTCATCTTTCAATTGATGTTCTTTCCTTCATATAGTTTTCTTAGAGATTCAAACATTTCCTTCGGAGTTTTCTTGGACGATACATACAGTATCAGGTGGTCTTTGATTGAATCTGCAATGATTCTTTGAGCCCTGATTGAGTCCTTCTGATACTTCGCTTTCTCTACGGCATCTTCAGGTTCCTCCACTTATTTTTTGATAAATTTTGCTAGGTCATTCTCTGCAAGGATCATACCAATCCTATACTTCCAAGCATGGAAGTTGTATATGCTTTCTAGTTTCTCAACAAGCTTTGTGCTTGCAGACATCTTGTACTTGAGGCTATGAAAATGACCAAAAAATGAAAATGATTAAAATCAATTTTTGACCTTACCAGGAGGTGCGCTTGGCTGAGGTGAGTAGCCTAGTCTACTTGGATATGAGAAAATCCAACTTTTACCCCGTCCAATCTGATCTGCGGATTTCTGGACTGGTGCTTCTGGTACTTCTGTGAAACTAGGGTTTCACTTTTCGGGAGATCCAACCACTGAAAAGGCGTGCTCTAAGTGCCAAAATGATCCTTGGGGGAGGGCGCAACTTTCTAGGTGGTTAGAGGGCTGAAAAACTCTACTTTTGAAAAACCCTAATTTGTAGGTGTTGCAATAGTGACGTTTTTCTCTTGTGAAATATGTTTCCTTTAGGTTGGCTCTGATACCATGTTAATGTTTATGCCATTATTATAGTTCTTTTCATTTCAATAGATAAGAGCAACACAAGAACAAGATCACTGAGAAATACACATTCACAAGAGACACAACATTTATCCTGGGAAACCCTCTAGGGGAAGAAAACCCAGTAAAAACTTCCTTATCTTAAATTGCTAATATAATGTTCAAGAGATAACTCAAACCAATACAGATAGTCCTCCCCAAAAGATGCACCACTCTTCTTCTCCTCTCTCCAACTGGTAATTGCAGCTTGCTTCTTAAGAAAATGAGCAAGTGAGTTGTGTGATAAAGTGAGGCGCTAGCCTCTCTATATATACAAGACTCGCACGTGTGAAGGGGTTTCATTGGCAGGGCCGACCTCTCACTCTGGGTGGGTAANTAATGTTCAAGAGATAACTCAAACCAATACAGATAGTCCTCCCCAAAAGATGCACCACTCTTCTTCTCCTCTCTCCAACTGGTAATTGCAGCTTGCCTCTTAAGAAAATGAGCAAGTGAGTTGTGTGATAAAGTGAGGCGCTAGCCTCTCTATATATACAAGACTCGCACGTGTGAAGGGGTTTCATTGGCAGGGACGACCTCTCACTCTGGGTGGGTAAACCCACCTTTAATTTAATTTTGGGTCTCAATAATAACTACTGGGGCCGACTTCTTATTCTTCCTATTACAATTGTCCGATGACCAATCCACAAAAGGGGATTTGGTCCTAATACAATCACCGACATGATCAATCCACAATGGGGATTAATCCTAATAGAAAAATAACAATAATAATAAGAATACTCTTCGCAGTTACATTATTTCAACAAATATATTAACACTTATTGGGGTATTGACACTTGTCCTAGATTATTATTATTATTATTATTATTATATCAATTATATATATTATATTAAATAATATATAATTGATATATATTAATTATATTAAAAACAATAATAAAAAAAACAAAACATAAAAAAATAAAAAAAATAACAAATTTCAAACAAAATAACAAAATAAAAATAAAAATTGAATTGTATAATGAGCCCGTGCCCATATTTCACACACAACAACACTAGAGCCCACAACAACACTAGAGCGAAAACCCCTGAAACCCGACCATTCTAGCCCAGTGAGAGGGAGGAGATAAGGTGCGAGAGGGAGGATACAACCCCGTGTAGTGGTGCAAAACCCCTCGAAACTCGACCGCCATTTAATCGAACCCAGTGAGAGGGAGGAGAGAACCCCCGTGCAGTGGAGATACGGAGGCCCTACACCCGCAAAACCCCATGAAACTTGACCGCCATTCAATCGAACCCAGTGAGAAGGAGGAGAGAACCCCCACACAGTGGAGATAAGGAGGCCCTACACCTACACAACAAATTGTGACAGTCGAGTCCAACACACTTGATCAAGTGACGTCGAGACTAAGGGAGAGGGCAAGGATGGTGAGTACCTCTGCACACTTGAATTTACATTGCTAATTCGAGATTAGTATTTTTGTTTTTACAAGTTTGGTTAGTTCCATTTTTGTGTTAGAAGGAGATGGACATATCTTCTTCTTCTTCCCTGCCCATATGCCCTAAGAATTGGATTGCCTACGCCTTCTTCTCCCTTTCCCATACGCCCTAATAATACACCCTAAGAATTGTTTTTATGCAATATTTAGATCCCTAAGTATTGGATTTCCTACGCCTTCTTATCCCCTGCCCATACGCCCTAAGAATATGCCCTATTGGGAAATGAATTGTTTTTATGCAATATTTAGATCCCTTCAAGAGTGATTGCACTTATGTCCGCAGGTAAAAAAATAGGAAGAATCAGGATGATGCATAAACCAATCATTAGTTTCTTCTAAGATAGGAAAGAGGGATGTTTTTACACTTCTATGGGTAACACATGATATCTTTGTGATGTGATATAGTGAGGATGTGCACCTACGTTTTCTGAATAGGGTCCAAAAATAGAAATCCAAACTTGTCTTAGTATTGGAGGGAACTTGTGAAGCAATTGATGAAGTGAAGAGGGACAAAAAACACTCTTAAGCCTTTAAAATATTGATTAAGAATTATAGTTAGTGCGTGAAAGTGAAGTATTTTTGCATGCATACAAAACTAGACTATGTTGTTAACTGACACTTAGATAAAGGAGTAGCGTAGTAGGAGATATATCTAGCTCGAGTGGTGGAAATCCCTCGTGGTTTATTGAGCAATTGCACGCAGATTATTTTGTCATTCCTTAACCCACAATTTTCCAATAAGTGAAATGAATTAGTGAAGCATTATTATATTACATCTAGGCACTAGATCCAAGAATAAAACTAGTCATTTGGTTTAGCTAGCAAAAGTGTGCTAGATCTATGCATAAATTCAAAATATAACATTAGATCTAGTCAAATATATTCAATTCGAATTGAATTTTTGAAAGAATACGCATCATGTAACTTAAGGGATCCCTTTGACCCTAATTATTTAACATCTAACAAGGTATTGATATTTTTCAAAAGCTTCTTATCCATGTGGACTCTCATTTCCATCTAGGTTCTAGTCTTCTTAATGACATCCCAATTCCTCATATGCATTTTTTCTTTCAATGTTGGATATTTTAGAGATTTCTCAAGGTCTTTCAATGATGAGCTAATGACATCGTTCTCTAACTATATATCTTAATATATATTCAATAATAACAAAAGAAGGATCCACATATATAGACTTACCTTTTGATGAAGAGGGATTATGGTTCTTCCCGCTATCATTTTGAGATCAATTGTGAGCTTGACAATGTCCTCTATTCACTCTTCAACTTCTTCCTCATTGTCGGGTGTATATTTCTTAGGGAAAGTTTACCTAAGGTGACCATACATATGAAGGATGGAGCACCAAAAAGGAATCTTAACATTGTCTATCTCCTGACAATAAGAACAATTTTCCACTTGGATATCAATTCCTTCAAGCAATCCATCTCCCAAGTTCATTTCCACAAAAATATTAGCCATTGAGTTCTTGTCTAGGAAGCATGTTTTCTCGTCAATATCCAACATCGATCAAACTAGGAGGTCATCCATCAAACTATGTGACACATGCCTCCAAATGCGCAAACAAGTTGACCACTCCAATATTTGTAACATGGCATTGCATGAGAGGTCCATGTGCATGAACAATATCCCCAAACTGCCTATCCCATTCTGACCAATGCCTTGAGAGTTGTAAGATTGCATCAAGAGTTGTGAACGAACTCAGGAGTTGTGAAGATACCTTGGGAGATGTGAAAATTACAAATGTCATAATGAATCTCATGCAATGTCCACTTAGCCACAATGTCCATTCACCATTAATCCGACCAATATCTAATTGTGGCCTTTGAATAATGGCTTGTCCCATTTGTCATTTTTGGATGGAGTGAGTCAAGGTGATTAAAAAAATTGTCATTTTTTGGATGGAGTGAGTCAAGGTAATGGACAACAACAACAACATCACTTATCTCATTGTCAATAACTCGCACCCATGCCTTAGCCTTTACAATTTTGTAGCCATCGATGGGTTACGAATCAATAACAACTCTCGTATTTGTTACTTAAAAATTTACTTTACTCTCAATTGCTCGCTCCCTTTTGACATGTACAGGCCACCTTTACCTTTCTACCATTTCTTCTCCTTGGGTCGAGGAATCACATCCTCCACCTTAGCCACCTCGGTTCCCTCTTCCCTAGTCGTGACCTCCATTTGTATTGTCAATATCTGAGATGGAGGTCCTAAGGTGTTAAGTATGTAATTGTGGGGTCAGTTGTTAAGATGATGGGGAAGTAGGGTTTAAGGGAATGTGTTTCACCTTATTTTTTATACTAAATGCAAAAAAAATTCATCATAACATCTTCATGAATGATGCCCATGCAGCCAAATGCATGTGGAATATGTGTCACTTATCATGCAACATGGATTAGGTAGATACCCTATCTTACCACCACTTCCCTTGCCACCCTTAAGTCCTTATTTAATTCCATAGGTTTATTTAATTATAATGATTTGATTTGGAGTTTCACCATATATCACATTTGGAACGTTTTCCCTTTGAAACATTTTCAAACATATGATGATGATAATAATAATAATAATAATAATAATAATAATAATAATAATAATCTATTTTTAAGGTCATGACCAAGCCAGACACCAAATTGATGTATGGAACCCAAGCTTTTAGCTCGAATTAGGTATGCTTTTACATCATCCAAGTTAGCACTTACACATTTATGCCATGTAATTTACTTTCTTACAATCATGAAGCCAAACACCAAGGGGTTATTAGTCCCTCCTTGAGACTTCTTACAATCATGGTGCCAAATGCCAAGGGGTTATTAGTCCCTACATGTGACTTTTAGCTTATGTTTTTTGTACTTTCTCTTTGTTGGTCCAATTAATCCCTATATGTAACTTTTATCTTGTGTGTTATGAACTTTCTTTTTATTGGTCCAATTAGTTGCTACATGAGATTTTTATCTCCATATACACTTTCTCTCTATTGGTTCAATCATACATCTACAAAATAGAAAAATATTTCTTAAGTTTACCTAGGACATTTGAAAATTCCATATTAATATGGGTTTTGAGAATATTTAATATGTGGATTTATTGTTTTTCTTATTGGATTTGGGGAAATATCTCTTGGGATTTATAGGGTATTATGTCAAAAGCTAAAAATAATAATTTTCCTTCAACTCTATAAGTTTTAATAGAGGCTACATATTCAACTTTGTAAGTTTTAATGGAGGCTACCTATTCATATATGGTGGAAGGAGGTGGAAATTAGATGAATATGAGGGAAATAGAGGCTACCTATTCATATATGAAGGTAGAAGGAGGTGGAAATTAGATAATATGAGGGAATATATGTTTATTTTCCATTTTTCAAAAAACTTGTAGGTTACCAATTCATGTACGAAGGTATGCATGAGGTGGAAATGAGATGAATATGAGGGAATTTACGTTCATTTTCCATTGTTCAATATGGTTTAGCATGTGTTTTTGTTGTTGTCGAGATTTGGTGGTTTGTGCTTGTCATGGTGTAGCCTAGAATTTGGTGGGTGGTGTGTTCTTGTCATGGGTTTTTTAGATGTATTATCACCTATGATATATGCTTGTGGTTATCTTGGTTGTTGTGGTGCACTAAGGAGTTTCCTATATCCGGTCTCTAATATGGTGATTGGTCGTGGTTTTCTTAGAGATCATGGTGTACTATAGAATTTAGTGGGCCATGAATTGTGCTCATTGTGGCATAGCCTAAAATTTTGTGGGTGCTCTATGTTTCCCATGGGTTTCATGGTTATGGTCTCGATTATGGTTTTTTGTTGTGGTTGTCTTGGTGATCACGGTGCACTCTGGAATTTGGTTGTTGTTCCATGTTTTTCATTCCTCTCTTGGGTTTGGTCTCTATTATAGTGTTTTGTAGTGGTTGTCGATGTGTGGTAAAACATTTCATGGAGGAGGGTTGTTTTTCCATAGGATTGTGGGTAGTTTCATTGCTACCTCTTGCATACACTGGTAGATTGGTTGGAATTGTTGGTATTTGGCACATAAAAAGGGATGTGTTTTCCTTGTGACAATGTTCTTCAAATTGGATTTGTCCATATGTGTTTTCTTTTCAAGTTGGTCTTTAGCAGATAGAAAAGTATGTGTTTTCCTTGTTAACATGTTTTTTGGTTTGGATCTATCCTTGTGTGTTTTCTTTTTGTATGTGATATGGGTTTCATGTTGTTATGTCCCATGTTCAACCCTAGGTTTCTTTGATTCCTACAAAACTATTATTGTTTCCTTATAGTATTGGGGTTTAGGATGGCCTTGTGGGAGTTGACAATGCAACACATGGGGGTTTGGAAAAATTAGAGGCGTTTTGTGTCATGTGGTTTCTCTTCCTTGAGTAGAGGATCCCTAGTTGGGTTATCCTAGTCTAGTATTTATATTTTTCTATACCATTTCTAGAATTTATGGTATTGCTCAAGTTCAAGTGAGAATTTTTTGTTTAGGTTCATTTTAAAGACAAAAAAGGGTAGTTTTGTATATTTTAATTTCAAACTTTTTCAATTAGGTTTGGAACTTGTGCCTAAGATTGTATATATTATTTACTTGCAATAAAACTTATGTATATGTTATTGTATATCTTCTTCTTTTTCTGCCGGTTGCACTATTGTTAACCATCGCCATAACTAACTTATTCTTCAACTTGGATTGAACAAAACTAATATTTTTATAATTCTACTCTTGGATTGCCTTAGACATATTGCCAACTAAAGCACCCAAGATTTGCAACACACCAACTGATGGTTGGATTTATTACTCCATAGCATTGACCCTTATCTTCAATGGAAATTTCTTATAATAATTCTAATTTGCACAAATCCAACAAACAACAACCTTAATACTATTTTTTTCTTAGATCCATATGATAAATTTATCATGTCTTTAGTGTTTTCACATTTTTAATATGTCCTTAATATGTCCGAAATCAAGAGGGATATCACATTAAATTAGGTGGTTGACCACTAATATTGGTAATTGCACCCTAGTATAATTGTGCATCCAAAGCTAAATATATAAATTTTTTATTTAGAACTGTGAATATGATGATGGATTACTAACTAACAACACGTGCACATGCAACTGAAGGTACAACCAAACAGTTACCTGTCAGATATTTCTTCGTCGAGTGAGGAAATCTTAGGACAAATAGAGGCCGGAAATGCGACTGCATCTAGTAGATATGATAAGCAAATAAGAACCAGAGGTGAAAAAGTCGAAATAAAATTTTTTAGACGCATGAATTTTTTTTTTGTCGAAGGAGGATCATGCTCTTATGATGATGAGAGCATAGGAGACATAGATGTTCCACTCAGGTATAAGCATTTGGTAAAACAATGGGTACCTAAGGAACTACCTCCTATAGATGTTGACTTCGTTGTCAACAATACGACATATTGCATTGCACCATCCTCCCTGCATGGCTTGGGGATATTTTCCATGGATGAAATAATTGTAAAATACAATACAGTGATTGAATTGATGGACTATGTCAGATCGTGCTACAATTAGATTGGATGTGGTTGGTCTGGTACATGCAAAGTATGCGAAAATATGCACTTGCCGCAAATTATATACAACTAATAAACAAGGATAAAAATAAGGGAGAGATTGTCTATATTGATGGAATACCTAAAGCTTCCGACAATATCGCAGGGTTTATAAATAGCACACGACCCATAACAACAAACAAACAACTGAATTGCATATATGAGGGATGTGAAGAGAATCAGATAGTCCTGTGTGCAATAAAAAAGATAGATCCCGGGGAAGAGTTATTAGTGGGTTACCATTTGAATCGAATAAAAACATTGACTAATAGTGTGCAGATTATTATGCAACACCTCTTTAAGAAACCTCTACTTATTGCATTATATTTTTTTATTATCTTTAACATTGTTGTAAATATTATCTCTAACATTGTTGTTTTGTTATCATTAACAATTTTTTAAATATTTGAGGATTCTAATTATATTATAATGTGGCAGGATGATCGTGGAAAAGGGCCAGCCGCAGAACATGTAAATGATTATCAATTTTCACTTTCATTTTACGTTGTTTTTATTATTTTCTTATATAATTTTATTGAAATAACATTGTTTTTGCTGAAATTATATGTAGTCAGCAGGCCATGTGGATCATGATTCCGCCAATGAAGAGGGTTTTTATTCTTGCGTTGATTCGATGCTCTTATTAAAAAAAAAAAGATCATTAAAGCTAACAAGGAACTTATTAGCTTGTTAGATCGTCTAGAACAAACTCCCGATGTTAAAGAAAAGATCAAGCTCATTATGTCACAACTTAACACATATAAGGCAATAACCATAATTTAAAGTGTTTTTTTTTAATGCACTCATATGTTCAATTATGATACTTTGTTCTTTAACTTTTACATTATCTCACGAAAAAACATTTTTGTTTTCATAAAGGAATATTTGGAGCCTATTCAGCCCGATGTTGGTAGTAGTGGCGCTATAGAGACGCTACAGAGTCCTGATGTTGACGATCATACAGTTGCTAGAACACTATTTACTTCTCCATCTTCCACACCTCATTTAGATAGGAGCCATGACACGCACTGACAGGCATCCACATCTCTATCAGAGTCTAGAGATGGTGGAAGAGATGATGATCATAGTGATGTGGTTGAGATGATTTCATTTCCTAGAGCTAGACGTGTGAAAAGCATGGGGACCCTTCCGTGTACATTTTTGGTCGATGATAATGGACTTCCATTAAAAGAATCAAGACTCCCAAGTAGTTTTAATTCATATTTTAATTGTTTAATGTTGTCCTTATACAAAAATCATCTAGATTATTAATTTTAAATTAATGATCATGTGTTTTTGTGTGTAGGAAACGACCTTTTTTATAGGCACGTAGAGAGCAAGACCTTGTCTATTTTTGGGGCAACCTTATGCATGAGGTGGAATTTCCAGAATTCCAACCTAAAAAATGAACTTATGGATTATCTTGAAGGCCTCTTTAGTGTAGACATGTTCAATAAAAAAAGGTCACATCTGCAGCGGGTGAATATTTAAAATATATGCGAGATGTTTCTAGACGAAGCTTGGAAAAAAATCCTAGGTATGAGTGTCCTCCCTCAATTCTAGAGAGGGAGTGGAAGACGACCATTGATGATGCAAAAGAGAAGATTTTGAAAAAATCAGGAGAACAAATAACTGGTACACCAAGGTAAATTACAATTTTTTGAATTCAATACTAGCTTTATTTTTCTTTAGATCTAAATAAAAGTGTGGTTATATATAACATACTTGAAAATTTTGATGATAGGTTGCCTGACACTTCGAAGGAAACCAAAGCAAGGATTTCCAAACATGGCCAACACAAGTTAGGCCAGGGTGGCTATTCGAGGTTACAGTCATGAATCGTAAGTACCCAAACATCTTAAGAATATTATTTGTATCACCTTACAACTTTAAGGTAATTGTAGCCAAAAAAATTAAAAACCCATATCCTTATGCAATGCAGGGCGACGACTTCGGAATTGAAATCACAGAGGAAGACCTCAAACTTGGTTACAAGTATGGTTATAAAGTCATGGTTGATCATAGGAAAAGCATGGGGCAGACCCCAGGATCCAATTTGCGGGATAAGGTAAATAAAAATCAGTCCACATTAACCTTTCATTACTTATAAATACATAAATGTTTGATATCGTCCATAATTAATGTAGTACTTTGTTTTAATCAGGGGAGCAACCTTATCAATGAAACCATTAGTATTGGGCAACAAAACGTTGATAGTGAAACACAGCCAGAAGATCATGGTGCCCCCCAACAACCCCATCCCAGTGAGGTGTAGCCCCAAGATGTTCCTGTGACTGAGGCCCACGACGGTAAAATGTCTATGTATTAATCATATACTTAATAATTTTGTACTTATAAATTTTGACATTTCAATGGCAGAGAATGTCATAGATGATCCTCCTCAACCTGAAGATTAGGTGAACAGGACGACAACCATTCCAATGTTGCCGAGTAGAGGACCAGGTAAATAATTACATTGCAGAGTTTTTTTTTAATATTAATGAACTACTTCAATGATATTTAAAAATTGGCCATATAAATTTAATATTTTTTATTTTTTTAGGTGATGACCCCTCACAGCAGCATCCATGCCGTGGGTACGAGACCAGACGTACTGGTTATGAAAGGACTGAAACAACATCAACTACTGAAGAGCACCCAGTAAACAAAGACATGGACATGGATGATTTGCTTAAGAATTGGAAAGCACAAAAGAAGACTAAAAGAAATTCATGATGTCATGTAATAATTTTATAAGATAGTTAGATGTACATTATATAGCTGAACATATAATGATGCATATAATGCATTGACATTATGGGTACTTTTTCATCTGATAATATACACAAGGCTATTTCTATGACTTCTATATATTTGTGAATGTAATTTTGTTATACACTTAATGATAATTCCAGCTTCTCTTAATGATGCAACTTCCAAAATCTTGTGACATGATATATGCAACTTTGAAAGTCTTGTGACATGTTTCATTGTGTCTCACATGACAAAGACCATTACCATTCTTTTCATTGTGTCTTTTCATTGTATCATGGACATGGTGTTGCTACTCAACATTGCCTCAAAGCCTACTTATTAATTTCTCTATGATATGTACAATGATGTTGAACCTTCCACAAATCATTGCGAGCAGAAAAATAAGCAAAGGATAGGAACCCAAGGATTTCAATGTTAAGGTCTTGTGATTCCACAAGGTGGGATACAAAGAGGAATTGTTTCCATGCATAAACATGATAAATACCTTGATTGAGAATGCGGATGTAACAAGTTGAACATTGAAATCATAGAGTGATGAAATATTCAAGCAATATGGGTGGTCATAGATGTTTAGCTATTATTCAGTCATTTAATCTTTTAATGTATTTGAAAAATGTAGGTTTGAAGGGTGGTCACCTCCACAATCCAAAACACATTTTTGAAAAGGTATAAATCATTTTCTTCTCTTGCGTCATAAAAATTTTCTTCATTTCCTTGTATACTTAAATTCAAAATCGAAAAAATAAAATGACAAATAGCATGCATAACACAATTTTTTTTATGACTGGGAGTAATAGTAATTTTGCATATTCATAAACAAAAAAATGAGACTTATCTTTTAACAAAAATTGGTCTAAGAGATTGGTCATGTAAGAGAAAATTTCCATTGAACCACAACCATCTAGTGTAGATACCGCCACCAACCTAGGCTATGAGGCCACCATGGTAAAAAATCCAAGCAATAAGATTCTATATTTCTCATTCCAATCTTTCTACTCACATTCTTACCTAACCTTCTCAACACAAAGCATTATAAGAATCAGATTCATCATGCGATAGATAATGAACTCTCTTCCACTACAACATGCAACATAAGGAAAATATTCACTTTATGTACTTCATGGTCCCTTAGATATATTATTATCTCTAGTTCTCTTTAGTGTGGATAGAAAGAACTTGATCTATTGTATTCTTTTTAAGAATTTCCTAAAAGAACTATATTTGTCTCTCAAGGATATAAAGAGTATATAACGGATAGTGAATGATGAGTTATCTTCTCTATCCTATGTGCTCACCTACAACCGCTATATTTCATCCAAAGTCTACAATTTTCCTCTTCTTGATGTTGATTTTGGTTAATTTCCAAATTGGTATGGGTTGGAAATGGAGAATAAAACATGAAATATGTAGAGAATTAATGTTAGAGTGCTTCCCACAATGTTAGAGTCAATGACAATGATATCATTGGTGGAAATGATGGATTACATTACATATAACTAACGTAATGTAGGACTCTTACACTTCCCATGGCATGAAGATTGTACTCAACCCATGCTCCCATTATTATGTGAAAATACTTTCCCCACCAACTTCTTACATAGATTCAAGGATTGGTTGATAAGTCAGAGAAGGTATATGGCTTCATTTAAGGCACATTGTAGAAGAATATGAGTTCTAAGAAAGACTTTGGAGATAGAGGATTTATTTTCCCATAGGTCCCCTTTCATCTTCCCCTATAGTGGAATCATAGTGCCTCTCATGCCTTCATGTGTTTTCTATGGTGGGTTGCATCACCATACATTGAAGCACTTGGAAGGCCTAATTACTATTTAACTATTTGAGTGAAGGTCATTAGAGTCTTAGGATTGTGTTTTGTATTTGTAAAATACACCATGTGAAACTCTTACATCAAAGCCATACATTTTCATTGACCTATTGAAATAATTATTATCAAATAGTTGTTGTACCACCCGAGCACATATTTCAGTTTAGACACATTTTCTTTGAGTATTTCATCTTCTAGATTGCATTATTTATTTTATATGTAATCTTGTAGGTTAGAAATATTTAAACAATTTTAAACTATAGTGAAATCCATATCATCCAGCCATTTCCTTAGCCTTCATGGCCTCCCTCCATTCTTATGAGAACTTCAAGATTTAGCAATTCTCTTCAACCTCTTGTATGGTAGACAATGCACTAGATACATATGGTTAAGATGGATTTTGATTATGCATGGGGTGTTCAAGCATGGGATGATATTTTATTAGGTAGAATTCATATCTAATCTTCTTGCACAATGTATTCCAAAGGCTAAAACTCCCTTAGATAGTGGTGCACTTGAGTTTTACATGGCGTCTTATCTTATGTATTGTGTATGTGTGAACTAAGAGTTCTCTTGTTTCAAGCCCACCTAATAGCCTTCCTTTGCACTTGTACATGGTTATTTCCTCATAGATGTTTAGCTAATATTCAGTCATTTAACCTTTTAATGTCTTTGAAAAATGAAGGTTTGAAGGGTGGTCACCTCCACGATCCAAAACACATTTCCGAAAAGGTATAAATCATTTTCTTCTCTTGCGTCATGGATTTTTCCTTAATTTTCTTGTATACTTAAATTCAAAAGTGGAAAAAAAAAATACACATAGCATGCATAACACATAATTGTTTTATGACTGGGAGTAATAGTAATTTTGCATATTCATAAACAAAAAAATGAGACTTATCTTTTAACAAAAATTGGTCCAAGAGATTGGTCATGTAAGAGAAAATTTCCATTGAACCACAACCATCTAGTGTAGATACCACCACCAACCTAGGCTATGAGGCCACGATGGTGAAAAAACCAAGCAATAAGATTCTATATTTCTCATCCCAACCTTTCTACTCACATTCTTATCTAACCTTCTCAACACAAAGCATTACAAGAATCTGATTCATCCTGCGATATATAAGGAACACTTTTCCACTACAACATGTAACATAAGGAATATATTCACTTTATGTACTTCATGGTCCCTTAGATATATTATTATCTCTAGTTATCTTTAGTGTGGATAGAAAGAGCTTAATCTATTGTATTCTTTCTAAGAATTTTCTAAAAGAACTATATTTGTCTCTCAAGGATATAAAGAGTATATAGCGGATAGTGAATGATGAATTGTTATCTTCCCTATCCTATATTCTCACCTACAACCACTATATTTCATCCAAAGTCTACAATTTTCCTCTTCTTGATGTTGATTTTGGTTAATTTCCCAATTGGTATGGGTTGGAAATGGAGAATAAAACATGAAATATGTAGAGAATTAATGTTAGAGTGCTTCCCACAATGTTAGAGTCAATGAAAATGATATCATTGGTGTAAATGATGGATGACATTACCTATAACTAGAGGAATGTAGGACTCTTACACTTCCCATGGCATGAAGATTGTACTCAACCCATGCTCTCATTATTATGTGAAAATACTTTTCCCACCAACCTCTTACATAGATTCAAGGATTGGTTGATAAGTCAGAGAAGGTATATGGCTTCATTTAAGGCACATTGTAGAAGAATATGAGTTCTGAGAATGACCTTGGAGATAGAGGATTTATTTTCCCATAGGTCCCCTTTCATCTTCCTGTATAGTGTAATCATAGTGTCTCTCATGCCTTCATGTGTTTTCTATGGTGGGTTGCATCACCATACATTGAAGCACTTGGAAGGCCTAATTACTATTTAACTATTTGAGTGAAGGTCATTAGTGTTGTGTTAGATTCTTAGGATTGTGTTTTGTATTTGTAAAATACACCATGTGAAACTCTTACATCAAAGCCATACATTGTCATTGACCTATTGAAATAAGTATTATCAAATAGTTGTTGTACCACGTGAGCACATATTTCAGTTTAGACACATTTTCTTTGAGTATTTCATCTTCTATATTGCATTATTTATTTTATATGTAACCTTGTAGGTTAAAAATATTTAAGAAATTTTAAACTATAGTGAGCTCCATATCATCCAACCATTTCCTTAGGCTTCATGGCCTCCCTCCATTCTTATGAGAACTTCAAGCCTTATCAATTCTCTTCAACCTCTTGTATGGTAGACGATGCATTAGATACATATGGTTAAGATGGATTTTGATTATGCATGGGGTGCTCAAGCATTGGATGATATTTTATTAGGTAGACTTCATATCTAATCTTCTTGCACAATGTATTCCAAAGGATAAAACTCCCTTAGATAGTGGTGCACTTGAGTTTTACATGGCGTCTTATCTTATGTATTGTGTATGCGTGAGCTAAGAGTTCTCTTGTTTCAAGCCCACCTAGTAGCATTCCTTTGCACTTGTACATGGTTATTTCCTCATAGATGTTTAGCTATTATTCAATGATTTAACCTTTTAATGTCTTTGAAAAATGCAGGTTTGAAGGGTGGTCACCTCTACGATCCAAAACATATTTCGAAAAGGTATAAATTATTTTCTTCTCTTGCGTCATGAAATTTTCCTTCAATTCCTTGTATACATAAATTCAAAATTGGAAAAAACAAATGACACATAGCATGCATAACACATAATTTATTTATGACTGGGAGTAATAGTAATTTTCCATATTCATAAACAAAAAAATGAGACTTATCTTTTAACAAAAATTGATCCAAAAGATTGGTCATGTAAGAGAAAATTTCCATTGAACCACAACCATCTAGTGTAGATACCACCACCAACCTAGGCTATGAGGCCACCATGGTGAAAAAATCAAGCAATAAGATTCTATATTTCTCATCCCAGGCTTTCTACTCACATTCTTACCTAACCTTCTCAACACAAAGCATTACAAGAATCTGATTCATCCTACGATAGATAAGGAACTCTCTTCCACTACAACATGAAACATAAGGAATATATTCACTTTATGTACTTCATGGTCCCTTAGATATATTATTCTCTCTATTTCTCTTTAGTGTGGGTAGAAAGAGCTTGATCTATTGTATTCTTTCTAAGAATTTCCTAAAAGAACTATATTTGTCTCTCAAGGATATAAAGAGTATATAATGGATAGTGACTGATGAATTGTTATCTTCCCTATCCTATATGCTCACCTACAACCACTATATTTCATCCAAAGTCTACAATTTTCCTCTTCTTGATGTTGATTTTGGTTAATTTCCAAATTGGTATGGGTTGGAAATGGAGAATAAAACATGCAATATGTAGAGAATTAATGTTAGAGTGTTTCCCACAATGTTAGAGTCAATGACAATGATATCATTGGTGGAAATGATGGATGAAATTACCTATAAATAGCAAAATGTAAGACTCTTACACTTCCTATGGCATGAAGATTGTACTCAATCCATGCTCCCATTATTATGTGAAAAGACTTTCCCCACCAACCTCTTACATAGATTCAAGGATTGGTTGATAAGTCAGAGAAGGTATATGGCTTCATTTAAGGAACATTGTAGAAGAATATGAGTTCTGAGAATGACCTTGGAGATAGAGTATTTATTTTCCCATAGGTTCCTTTTCATCTTCCCCTATAGTGGAATCATAGTGCCTCTCATGCCTTCATGTGTTTTCTATGGTGGATTGCATTACCATACATTGAAGCACTTGGAAGGCCTAATTACTATTTAACTATTTGAGTGAAGGTCATTAGTGTTGTGTTAGAGTCTTATGATTATGTTTTGTATTTGTAAAATACACCATGTGAAACTCTTACATCAAAGCCATACATTGTCATTGACCTATTGAAATAAGTATTATCAAATAGTTGTTGTACCACCCGAGCACATATTTCAGTTTAGACACATTTTCTTTGAGTATTTCATCTTCTAGACTGCATTATTTATTTTATATGTAACCTTGTAACATTGAATGAAACTATTTTAGCGCATAATGAATTCCATATGGTTAATGATTGTATTTGAATCTCTCACTACAACCAACGATTGAACACATGAACCTTTAGAAATTTTCAATCCTTTCCAAAGTGCATAAGATTTTGTTTGGTTGTTGGAAAAAACACCAAGTCCCCATGCAAAAGAAGTTATTAATATAAATAATAAATAATGTCAATGTTTTCTATTGATAGTTATTAATATGGTAATATTAATATTAATATTGCCACCATTTTTTTTTTTTTTTTTTAAATAAATATTTTTCATCGCAATTTCGACGACAATAATATACCTGCGATAAACAAAAAAAAAGTTTTCGTCGCAAGTGCGACGACAACAGAAATTTCTGCAACGCATTTTCTATATAAACAAAGATATGTTGTCGTTCCTGCGACGCATTCACTATATAAAAAAAAAAATGTTGTCATCACAAGTGCGATGACAACAAAATTGTTGCGACACATTTGTTATATAAACAAAGAAATGTTGTCGTTCCTGCGACGAATTCGCTATAATTCTTCCTTCCATATGCTCTACAATTCATAGTTGTGTGTCTGAAATTAGAGCATGCAAAGCAATAAACAAAGAAAATATGAGGATACCTATTTTGATAAACCTTCTTTGGTGTTGTCTTATATTCCTCCTTGATGGGTGGAAGTAGTATTCTGGAGTTTTGATCATTACTTGTCTTTTCTTCATATTTATTCTTGAATGTATTGAGGAGAGAAGCTACATAAGATTTTGAGTTAACTTGGTTTTCTTCTTGAGAATAACCTACTCCATTTTTGTTACTTGAATCCCTTTGTGTGGTAATAATCTTATCTAATATTTTAGAGTTATTTTCATATCTTGTTTGAATGAGTTTTGCATCAAGTTGTTTTCTTAGGTGAACTAATTCTGCCTCCATTCTTTCACAGGTTATTTGTTTCTCTTTAAGAGACTTTTCTAGACTTTCTTCCATCCTATTTGCTTCTAGGATTTGGTTTTTCAGGTTGCTCATGAGTTTCTCCATCTCTTTTTCTTTTTGTTCATGTTTTTCCTTTTGTTCAACTACAAAACTTTTCAATTGTCTGTATATGTTTTTGTATCTTCTTAATTCATCCAAGGCAATAAGAAGTTATTCTTCCATATTAACCTATGCTTCATCTTCTGACTCTTCCTCATGCTCAATTTATTCTATCTCATTAGACTCTTCAATACCTAGAAAAAGGACTTCATCATCATCACTGTCACTAGACTCTGATGAACTGATGTTTTCTTCTTTTGAGTAAAAATTCTTTTTCCCTTTGTAAAATTTCTTCTTGTAGTTGGGTTTTCCCTTCTTCTTGTATTGTTTATTTTTGTCTTATTCAGCTTTAGGGTCCTCCTTGGGATAGGGACACTTGGCTGCAAAGTGGCCAACCTTGCCACAGTTAAAACATTTGAAAGGAAGCTTGCCTTTGTACCTCCCTGATCCTTTCTGAAGTTTTTTAATAAAATTGGCTTCTTCTACATCAGATTCTTCATGATGGTTAGGTTGAGTTTTTTGCTTCCAATTTTTTTTTTCTTGAGCACCTTGAACACTGCCTCTCCTTTTGGGAGGCTCTCATGACCTAATCTTAACTCATAGGTAGTGAGGATTCTATACAGTTCATCCATGGTGAGTTGATCTAGATTTTCTCGATCTTCAAGAGTGGACACTTTAGGATTATACAACATAGGAAGTGCTCTTAGTATCTTTTCAACTAACTCATTGTCTGACACTTCTACTCCCAAACCTCTAATTGAATTAACTATATTATCAAATCTTTCGAATTGCTCTGAGATATTTTCTTCATCCTTCATTTTTAGACCTTCATATTGTACTTTGATATTATGAATTTTGGCCCTATTTACCTTATAATCTCGTACATATATAGTTTCCAATTTATCCTAGAGTTGTTTTGCAGTTTTACAGTTTAGTACTTTAGCAAGGATCTTATTACTCAGTCCATCTTGTAGTGTGTTTAAATCCTTTGCATGTTCCCAAAATTTCTTCTTATCTTTTGCTTCTGTGGGAGTGACTTTTGGAACATCATATGATTTTTCAACTAATGTCCATACTTCCAGTCCAATGAACATCAGATAGATTTTCATTCTAACACTCTAGAAAACATATTATTCACCATCAAATAGGGCGACTTTTAATGACATATTCAAATGTTGATCCATCCTGATGTATATTTCTCTTCAAGTGATTTAAACCTTTAGTGAAGAGACCTGCTCTGATACCAATTGAAGGATCATACCTTGTCACTTA
>JASDQU010244145.1:56983-70879 GCA_032191745.1 Picea mariana | reverse complement strand
ATGGAAGCACCAACTTCCAATCATACAGGCACCAACCTATGTAACAGAGAACAAGAGTTCTCCCTTGCACCACCCTGCCACCCTGGTTTCTCTGGCTGCAACCAGATGGAAGCTACAACTCCCTGTGTTCAAGAACCCACTTGAACCTCTGAGGACAACAGTCCTCTCGAGCACCTCCCAACCTCCCTAAAATATTAATCTTTGATACTGAAACTCATTACAGTGAAATAAAGTTATTCAATGGCTTACCAGCCTTGTTGCTGTTCTGTTACACTGCTCTGCCCTGTCTGCATCAGTGTCTTCTGCACACACCTTGCACTTTCTGTTCTTCTCCATTTATACTCTCTGCACCATGTCCCTTCAATGCAACCTTCCTCTGCTGTGTATTTCTACTCCTGCGCTCTGCCTCCTTGCTCACACTTCAATCCTTCTACACATCGACCACAACAACTCCAACAACAATGACAACAACAACCCCATCTCTTATCTGTACCATGTACTTATAGCTTCTGTGCACCTTGTGCATGCAATGTGCACCATTCTTCTGCATGCTCACACCGCGTCGATATCCTCCACCTCTCGAGTGCTCTGCCCGATCATCATGGTAACTCTTCAGCTTCTCTGGCGGTTTTCCCACGTGTTCAACATCACTGGGTGTTATGCTGAGATTCCTTAGCCTCTCTGGCAGTTGAGACTCTTCATCTTCTCTGTGACAGTCGAGCTCACCCTCTCTGTTTCAGTTACAGCCTGAATCCCATCTAGCTGTCCATCGCCTCCACGAGTCGTCTTCATTCCACTGGCAGATTCCATGTGACTCTTCTGCTCCTCTGGAATTCACACCGAAGTCTCTTCGCATCCTCTGGTAGAAACCATCAATGGTTACTAGAAGTTTCACTGTGTCGTGCAACAATATCCCTCCGATCTTGTTCAAATTCACCTGCACCGTTGGATTAACTCTGAAGGGTATTATCGTTATTTACCCGTTTTTCACTTTCGCAATTCAGAGATTCTATGATGAGACATCTTGACTCTCCATGTCGCGAATTCCGAAACTCCAAAACAGAGCTTTTCTGCGCTAGCTCCTTCCTCCACGTGACCATAGGTGGTGACCATTGTCTGCGCTAAAAGGCACTGCGAACTCATGATCTTCATCGACCCTGATCGACGGTCCACGATCTCGATGAATCAATGGTCCAGATATTTTCGCGATCTCGCGTCTCGTTGTTCCTTAGATGGAGGCTCTCGTCACTCCAAGTCGCGATAGGTGAAGCTCCGAGATGGAGCTCAGATCAACGATCCACGTTCTTGGTAATCCGACGGTCCTGATCTTTTCATGATCTCGCATCTTGTTATTCCTTAGGTGGAGGTTCTCGTCACTCCAAGTTGCGATAGGCGAAACTCCGAGATGGAGCTGGATCAACGGTCCAGAATCTTGGTGTATTGACGTTCCAGATCTCTTCGTGAATTCGCATCTCGCAGTTCCTGTGATGAAGGGTCTCATCACTCCAAGTCACGATAGCCGAGACTCCGAGATGGAGTCGGATCAACGGTCTAGATCAAACCTTGATCTGATAGCTAAGATCAAACCTCGATCTGATGGCTAAGATCTAACCCTGCTCCTTTGACTTTCCAGTCAGCGACATGACGATCTTTCGCCACGTGTCCTCTTGATCCAATGGACCACGACTATCATATCTACCTTGCAGCTTCACCATATCTAACAGCTATTGGTCCTTCGTACTTCCCCCAGATCCTATGGCCCAGATCTTCTCGTGATTTCGCCACTTTGCCGTGTGAGTTCTCGACACCTTCAAGTCCCGATCTATGAAACTCCGATAAGGATTTAAATCAACAGTCCAGATTCATTCTCGATTCAATGGCTGCGATTGAATCGCGATATTGCATATCGTGAAATCGGGGTTCCTGATGTCAAAATTATTTGACATCTCCAACTCTCGATCCTCGAAACTCCGACATGGACAGGGATCAACAGTCCAGATTCAACCTCGATCTGTCGGCTCAGATTAAGTCGCGATTTCGCATATCGCGATTACGCCCGCTTCTCCTTGTTCTTTAAACACCATGCAGGTTTTCCTCGATCCAACGGTGGTCGGATCCTGCGCTCAGATCTAACATATGAGATCTCTCCTCCTCTTCAGCGTGCTCTTCTTGTCTATATTCATATCTGATGGCCCTCATTCTGTCGGGAATTTTGGATGGGATCCAACGATCAGAAATGCTACACAAAATTTACGAGTCTTCGATCACTCAATCAATGTTGCGTTGCCTTCGATCATTCACCTTAGATCATTCGACCTTCATGAACTTATCACTGCATTGCTAATCATCGTTGTTGTACTCAAGCCATCATCACTGCTGTACTTGCCATCAATGACAGGCATACGCTGCCTGTAAAACATACCAAACATCCTCTGCACTATCTCTTCTGATCTTATCGAGGTTGCTCTGCAGCTTCTTCTCAAAATACTTCTGGTGCTCGTCTATTACATTCTTCCTGTACTCATGCCATCTTCATTGTTGTACTTTCCATCAATGACAAGCATATGCTACATGTTAAACATTTCCAACAGATTGCTACTAGGATTCTTTTCTCTGTCAAGGTCAAGGTGATCGGAGGGTGGATTCGGCCTATGGTTGGGTGATAATAGTGATATTGTCTATGGTAAAACGAGCACATTCTAACAGGTTATGGGCCCACACCTCCTTCAATCAGTCTAACCGCTAGAAGGAAGCATAGCCATTAGGATACTAAGCCCATTGAAGAACTGCCACTAGGGTTTACTAGCAGGAGCAGCTTCCAAGACATTGTTGCTAGGGTTACTAGCAGGTGCAGTTGCAGAAACCCTAAAACCCCGATCCAACACCTTGTGATGGAACATCTTGCTCAAGAAGAAGGTATTCAAGTGTGCCTTATTCCAACACACCTCTTGGAATTATAAGAAGGTAGAAATGTCAAAGTTGAAGTTTTGGATCAAGGCATGGCCAACCACTAGTCAACCGAAGTCATGAGTGAAAATACTAGTCATCTACACTACTCAGCACTCACAGGAACGATTGAAGATGACATGTGGATAATTGATAGTGGAGCTTCTAGGAATATGATGGGAGATCAAGCTAGACTCTCAAATCTAAATCAGAAGAATACATCGTACAAGGTAGAGCTTGGAGACAAAATCACTTACCCAGTCGAAGGATTTGGACAAGCCTCCGTCAAGTTGAAAATAGGTAACAATGTTCATTTAAGCAATGTATTATATGTACATGGTTTAGAAAAGAATCATGTATCTATATCTTTCCTAAAAGACAAAGGAAACATAATAGCTTTTGTAGATGGAAAAGTGTTATCTTGGCATAAAGACACCAACATAGAGAATGCTAGGGTTATTGGAACCCGTGAAGGAAATCTATATAGACTACTAGAACAAAATGAAGAATCTCTTGTACATGATGAAGTCAATCCCAATGAACTTTGGCACATAAGGTACGCTCATATTAACTATCAAGCATTACCTTTTCTCAAAAATATGGTTGAAGGAATACTAGAATTACAGTCTACACATAAAGGAATTTGCAAAGGATGTGCTCTTGGAAAGAATATCAAGAAACCATTCCCAAGCAGCAACAATATATCTAAGGAGATTCTAGATCTAATACACTCAAATGTTTGTGGTCCGATGCCAGTCAAATATATAGGAGGTTCTCTCTACTATGTAATCTTCATAGATGACTACTCAAGAAAGACTTGGTTATATCTCTTAAAGATAAAGGACTAAGTATTCAACAAGTTTCAAGAATTCAAAGCAGAGATAGAGAACCTCACGAACAAGAAAATCAAGACCTTTAGAACAGATAATGGAGGAGAATACACATCAAAAGAATTCATTTCATTCTGCAAATTGGCAGGGATTAGGAGAGAGCTGACTGTTCCTCATAATCCTCAACAAAATGGTGTAGCAGAAAGGAAGAACATATCTATTGAATAAACCGTGAAGGCACTACCAAACGATCAAGGTTTATCCATGTTCTTATGTGGAGAAGGAACCATGACAGTTATATATGTTCAGAACAGAAGTCCTCACCGCATATTGAAGGATATGACTCCAGAAGAAGCCTTCTCATGTAAGAAACCTAATGTGGAAAACCTAAGAATCTTTGGACGTCCTGTTTACTCTCACATTCCCAAGGACAAAAGGAATAAATTAGAACCCTCAGGAAAGAAGGGCATATTCATGGGATATAGAAAATCATCCAGGGATTATAGAATCTATATCCTAGAACAACATAAGATTGAAGTTAGCAGAGATGTGACCTTCAATGAAAAGATGGCTTTCAAGAAATCCATAGAAGAAACTATAGAAGAAGAAGAGTATGAAGAGCCTATTGAAGAAGGCACATGTCCTCCCAAAAATCAAAATGAAGAAAAGGAACAATTTGATCATCCAATGCAACCATGTGAGACCATTGATTCAAACACCGTACCTAAGACCAAGAAATGACTAGCTTGGCTTGAAGCTACCTTACAAGAAGAAAAAAGACTCAAGGCCCCAGATGGGACCTTCAGAAAAAGTAAGAAGCCCAAAAGATTCTCAAGCTATGAAAGATGTATGACAAAGCTTCTATATGAATAACCTACCACGTTTGAAGAGGTAGTTTATAAGAAACAATGGAAATAAGCTATGACGAAAGAACACCAATCCATCATGAAAAACGATGTATGCGAAATTGTGCCTAGACCTAAAGAAAAATCAGTAGTAACTTCAAAATGGGTATATAATATCAAACATGTAGCATATGGAAGCGTGGATAAATATAAATCAAGGTTCGTAGCTAGAGGGTTAACCCAGAAGGAGGGAGAAGACTATGACGAAACATTTTCTCTGGTTGCTAGATATACTTCCATTAGAGCTATCATATCTCTTGTCGCTTCCATGGGATGGAGTTTACATCAGATGGATGTAAAAACAACTTTCCACAATGGAGCAATCGAAGAAGAAGTATATATTGAACAAACTCAAGGGTTTGAAGTACATTCCAGAGACACACATGTTTGCAGACTCAAGAAATATTTATATGGACTCAGGCAATCTCCAAGAGCTTGGTATTGCAGAATAGACAGCTATCTAATGAGACTTGTATTCTCCAAAAGTCATGCAGATCCAAATATTTACTACAAAGTCATAAACAATGCACTTGTGACGCAAACCTCGACCCTCGGGTCAAGATCCACACAGGATCGTTCTATTCCTGCCCTTGAGTCGGACTGAGTCTTTGGTCTCCCTTCGGTAAGTACCACACACACACAACTGTGTATCCACAGGTCCTTGTGAATTGATCTCGCGTGATCAAACACGGAACAGCAACTCCAATCTCCTTCTGACCAAATAATGTGGTCGCACTTCTCGCGGTTTCAGAACTTCAGAACTCGCGATTTCGTGATCCCTGATGTCAAGTTTCCTATCTCTACAACCTCCGAAACCCGATTTTCCGAATTCTGATGCGCTCGGCAAAGGTTTGACTTTTCAACGGCTCCTCACTCCACGATCGTATCGCACTTCGCGATTTCAGAAATCTCAGAATCAAAATCCCGACTTCTTATCCTCCGATATACCGAAATGCTGAATTCCGACTCGTTATTAATGTTGGTCCCACAACGGAACTTTTCACCCTATCGGGACTTCGTGAATTCTCTATGGATAATTCCAACCGTCTATTTCTTCCTTGACAACTCCTATGAAATGAACAAGGTATTCCTTCACGGAACTTGTCCACTTGCAAAGCAACTTTGCTACGCCTCCTTCCAACACTTCAAGGCACTAGCCCTCTTGAGCTTTTCTTCGACAACTTCGAAGACTCTATCCCTCTCGAGCTTGCTTGAAACTCCTCAAGTATTGTGGGGATAACTCCTGCGAGCACTCCTTGCGGCACTTCTTCAAATACTCCTAAGTATTTGAGGCCCTTGACTATGCGCAATTCTATGACAGCAGTCCTTCAACAATCTCACTCAGGTTGTAACTCTGAGACTTCACTCGGCCTGCGCACACCTTGCACGGCTCTTGTGCTTAATTCGCACTTCGACGAGAATGAGAACAATGGTATCCCTCCTGAGCTTGTAAAGATTGAACTCTGAACCCTTGTCAATGCACTCCTTGCGGAAAACTTCACTGCACTCCTTGCAGGAACTCTTGCTCAGATAGAGAAACAATTGAAACTCATTTCCTTACTCTCTCAGGTTTCAAATACTCAACATGAAACCATACATACATAGCATAAAAGAAAATGTACAACAGAAAGAGTAAAACAACCATGAGTGTAACATTCAACATGCATACACAGAAGGTATTTGAACACCATGAGTCTGAATCAAGGCTTCATATATTAAGCTCAGAACTTTTGTACATGGGTTCTTCTACACAGCTCCCTGCTTCTTCTCCTCTCTATGCTATATGCTCCATTGACAATGTTGCTTCTTATTGTTAAAAATGCAATTGATTCAATATGAGGGTGTCTATATTCGGTTTTCCCTCCGCTCCTAAAACTGTCTAATATGGAATTCAAAGATACCTACTTACATTTATTATACACAAATGCCTCTACCTACTACAGACGAGAGAAAATCGCTCAAGGTCTGTTTACAATCTACAAGTACGCCCTTTCTTAACTACTTTATTTAAGTTTGGCGCATCCCACTTCAAAACAATTTAAACACCTTTGAACATGTGCCAAAATGCGTTGGCGCTGCTTGCGCTTGCTTGCTGCTGACGATGCTCCTGCATCAACTTGTGATTCTACTACTATATGTTGATGATCTATTCCTAACAGGTGAAGAGTCTCTCATCATCCAGTGAAAAAAGGAACTAGCTTCTGAGTTTGATATGAAATATCTTGGTCTCATGCTTTATTACTTGGGACTAGAAGTATGGCAGAAGCGTGGTGAAGTATTCCTTGGACAGGGAAAGTATGCAATAAATATTCTTCAGAAGTTTGAAATGATGGATTGAAAATCCATGGACACTCCTATGACTACATATATAAGAAAAGTAAGAGATTCGGATTCTGATCTAGTAGATCCATCACTATATCGACAATTGATTGGGTCATTGATGTATTTGGTAAATACTCAACCATACATTTGCTTTGTTGTGAACACACTAAGCTAGTTCCAGGTGGAACCTAGACATGAGCATTGGACAACTGCAAAGCATGCTCTAAGATATATTCGTGGAACACTAAACTATGGTTTAAGATATACCACATCCAGTGATATGCAACTTCATGGATTCACAGATTCAGATTGGGCAGGAAGTGCAGAAGACATAAAGAGTGCTTCAGGGATGTGTTTTAGCTTGGGATCCGCTATAATATCTTGGGGCAGCAGGAAACAAAACTTTGTCTCACTCAGCACAACAAAAGAAGAATATATCGCAGCATGTGAGGCATGTACAGAAGCAATATGGCTGATAAAGCTAATCTTCGATTTATTTGATCAGGTTCCAGATTTGACCATAATACACTGTGACAATCAAAGTTGTATAAGGCTATCAGAACACCCATTTTTTCATAAACCGTCGAAACATATTGATATCAAATACTAATTTACTTGAGATAAAGTCCAGGAAGGAGAAGTAAAGATCCAGTATATCCCCACAGATGAGCAGACAACAAATATCCTGACAAAGCCTTTGTCCAGAATAAAGTTTGCATATTTCTGAGACAAATTAGGGATCATGGAAATAACTCCCTTACCTAAAAGAGAAGAAATGACTCTCCAGGTTGGGAGGGAGCATTGACATATCACTGAATTGAGTACAGTCATTTTCAAGTTTGAAAAATGGTCCAGCTTGGGCAGTTCCTTTCCAGTTCAGAAAGTGGTTTAAGATTTCTGATGGACAGACATTTTCCAGTTCGGAAAATGGTCCAGATCGAATGGTCATTTTCGTGATGAAAATGGTTTGATGGATTGTTGATGTACCATAGACAATGATTTCCCATTATGGTTAACATGGGGAATGGTCTAGGACAATCTCTCTTCTTGATGGTTAATCAAGAAGACTGGTCTGCCTCACCGAACAATCATTCTTTCGAAGCTCACAGTTGTGAGAAGTTTCGAAGAATGGTCTATTTTGGAGGTTGGTGCAGGACAATAATTTCCTTAGGAAATGGTCCGGACAGTCATTCCCTAGGGAATATTCATTCTCTATAGGTTGCACTTTGTTTAGTGCCAGAGAAATGGCCTATATAGGTGAATGGTCCAGGTTCAGTAATCAGAGATAGGAATTCCCTAGGGCAGACTCGTTCTCTCCATGTTGCACTTTGTTTAGTGCCGGAGGAATGGTCCAGGCTCAGAAATCAGGACAATTATTCTTCCTTGCTTGAGAAGAATAGTCTAGATAGCCCATCATTGATGTTCTACTTTGAGGGCAGATGCTCTTTCATATCTCACATATGTGAGTGAAAGAATGGCCCAGATGATTCAGTTTATATCATAACAATATTTTCTGTGTAGGTTGATATTAGATGATTGTTATGGAGACAATAGAGATATGTTATTGTGGTGGATATGTTCCACTATTTGTGACTATGTGTCACAGTTTGAGTAGTTGTGTACTACTATGCATAAACACAGTTGTGTTCTATCAGTTGACATTGTACCAGTTGTCATGGAGATTATCCAGCTGGATAATAATGACGGTGCTCGTGATGCTACCAGTTGAATGGTCTGTTTGTGCTCAAGACCATTATCAGTTATACCTCCCTAGCTAGGAGGGAGTGTTGATATTCTGGTAGCTTCGAGAGGTATCAACCTCCATTGTGACCCTTTGACAAGATTAGAATATTTCGGAAGCAAGAAAATAAGTTAATGTAACCATAGAAGAGAAGTTAGCTAGTAGAGATAATTAATATGAATTAATTAATACCCAGAATGAGAAGTCAGCCCTAGCAGTCTGCTAGAACTAGTATAAATATAGGGCGCCAGTCTTCATTTGACACACACTTCTCAGAATCGCACAAAGTCGCTTATGCACACTGCAGTCTAGCGGTCTTATGCGCAAGTCCTAGAGAAGGTGTTGTCGCCAGTTCTGAAGCCATTGTTTCTATCTTTTTGGGTTGGACTCTCTGGTCATATTTGGTTACTTCTTTCTTGGTGAATTAGCCTTGCTTGGCTATTGGATTGCTACCAGGATTATTCTCTCTATCAAGGTCAAGGTGCTCGGAGGGTGGCTTCGGCCTATGGTTGGGTGACAATAGTGATATTGTCTATGGTAAAACGAGCACATTCTAACAGAGTCTGGATTGAAAAATTGGTATAGTTTACAACACATGTTGTTTCATGGAATTTAAGTTTAAAGGTGTTAATACAAGTGAAAGACTCATATACAAGAGCCAAAAACATGGTATATGCATTCAATATATGGTTCATAGATAACACTTGGAGCTCACATATTTATACCTTTGTTGTTACTAGAATATGTTAAAGTGTTGAATAGTTCAAAGTATATTGCATGTGGTATTTTGTTGCTAATATGGATGATTGGGAGTTATTAGCAGCAGGATCGAGGTATTTTTGATGTGATATTATGAAACATTTTCATGTTATGAGGGTTTCGGATTATCGACTTGGCATATTTTTCATCATTTGATGGGTTGGCTACGTTGTGGAGTTCGCCATGCATTTAAAGCGATGAGACATGGGTAATTTCTCCATAGTCCCATGCTCCATTATTCTCGCATTTCCTTGGATTCTGGTCATTTTTGTTGTTGAAGATTGAGGAAACGTGCTCTGAGCTCTTATAGTCTAAACTCTTGCTCTTGACAGTTTCATAACAAATTCATCCCTCAGACTGGTATAAAAGCTTTGTTCTACAAATGTATGAACTCATAGTTTGTCTTACATCTTTACCATGCATTTTTCCTATAAAATGGTTACGTTTGGCTCTATGAGATAGTATTGTATGCATGAATCACCTCTCTTTCTCGTTTTTGTCATATCTTGAAAAAGAATGTGAAGGAAATGTTCATTTACAAAAGATTAGTCACATCTTTGTTTGTTTCCTCCATACTCACACTTTCCATGTCAGTTTACAAAGAAAGAAATAATTTTGGCCATCCTCTGGTTTGCATTCAATTGAAGTTTGAAATACAATTCTTTTTTATATGCCTTCCTACACATTTTAGGGACAACTGATTTTATGAATAAGTTTATGGGTTTGTTATATACTTTCTCTGTGACTTTATGGGTTAATGTTTAGATTTTCAAGATGGGTTTTGGACCCAAGTTAGAGTTTTGAATTGGAAATTATATCATGTTTGTATAAAAATCTAAATTATTTCATAAAAGGATGCAGTATATTTATTTTAGACTCGGATTTTTGGGTTTGGTTAATGACATTGTGTTTCAGTCTGGTTGTGACCTACATTGGTTATTAAACTTGAAATTTTAAAATAGTGTAGTGCTACCTATAGACAACGTTGTCCTCATAAGGATTACATCGTGTTCCCCTGAGTCCAACTGTTTTAATAGATGACATATTCAAAACATAAGTTTGCACTCAAATCCTTTTAAAAATGATTAAATACCTTTTGAAATGGCTTCTGGTGAGTCCACAAAGTATTTCGAATCTGGTTTGAAGTTTGATATTGAAAATGGTTCCAAGTTATTTGAATTCTATGTGTATGGACTTTTTTTTGAGAAAATTATATCGGGTTTAAACCCTAACCTTGTAATTGAGTCTATAGACTCAAACTCAAACCCTCCAATTTGCATGCAAAATTTAACTCTCTATTTTGAACCATTATTCTATTATTTCTTGATTTGCAATCCTAATGATTTTGATTGAGGAGACTGTGGATTTAATTAAATATCTGTGCATAAAACAAGACAGGGTTTTCCTTGGTGAACTCATTTTTTTAATTCGAACTGGTATATATCAATGGGAATGAAATGTTGTTGTTGGATTCCATTAATGGTTCAAATTTGGGTTTGAATGGAATAGACTTTGGAGGATATTAAAAAGGGAAATAATAAAACTCATATTGAAATATTATTATATAGACTCATTTTTTCCTCCATTTGTTACACTGTTCATAAATTATTCCCTCAATTCCCATTCATAAATTCTTGTTTTCATTTACACCATGTCTATGTAATTAAAATATGCATAGTTTGAATGAAAAATCAAACGCAAAGATATTGTTACAACAATAATGAATGATTATTTTTGTCTTGGAAGCATTCCTGAAATGATTAGTTGTTTTGAGACAGAGGCAGTAAAGATATTTTGATTGCCAACATTGTGAAACTCTTTTAAAGAGGTCATGTGTGATTATATAGATCCATTTCCCCTCATTAATTTCACTTTGCATAAATTCCTTCCCAAAATCCTTTTCATTAAAATCATGTTTTCATTTGTTAGTCCTATCTACATAATTAATAATATACATAAGGAAAGGATATTGTTTGATGTCATAAACATGATAAAAGAACAAGATATGAAAATTTTTGAGGATTATTATGGCAGTTTGGTGTGATGATGAACACTTGTAAGCATATTTTGGAATGAAATTTAGATGGTATGGAAATGATAATAAGATCTTATGGATTGAATAATTTTGTGTTGTTGATTGGATATGGTTCATGGATGATGTATTTTATCCCTATTTCACTTTATTCCTTTTCACCTCCCATATTTGTTAGATGGTTATCATGTTAGAGCCATTTTAATCATTTAGACAAATTGTATTAGATGTATTATCTTATTTTTTTTTATACTTGTGATAATCGGATCATAATGGTTTTAGATGATTTTTTTAGTAGGGGAAGAAACAGCGGAGATAATGGAGGAAATATAGGAAGAAGAGGTTGAGGGCCTAACACCTTTTGGCAACCTGGGGGACACAAAAAACCAAGGTTATCCATTCATTTTGATGTTGAATATGATGAGTCCAGTAGCTCATCCAAATATGTCACTTGAACCTTAGTGGTAAGAAAACCTTTCCACACCCCCAAGAAGACCCTAGTGTTATCTTACGGACTCACCCTAGTATTTTGAAAATCCCTGAGTCTCCTGTGCAACATCATGTGTGAAGGTCCTAACCCACACATAGGTATATCAATGTATTCAAATGTAATAAAGGTCAATATTAATAAGGCCTTTCAATAAAATAGAATAAGACGGATGTAAGAAGACCTAATAGAAGCTTCTGCTTCTAGAAGGATCTTCCTCTAGATGCTTCTCTTAATAAACATATTTAGTATAAACAAGGGTTGAGGGTATGAAAACCCTAGCTTGGAGATTATTGTAACAGAGCGTTGCTCGACTGGAGGTTGCCCCCTCGAAGAGGCTTGTGAACATTTTTTTCTGAATCAAAGTGTTATTTCAGTTGTTGCTATTATATTATTTCTGTGTTATTACGGAGATTATGTTGGTTATATTACTGTTATTATGCCATTTCTATCATTTCATTTCTGTTGTTCGTATTTATTATATCTGGTATCTTTCAAGTGGTATCAGAGAACTTTCCTCGGCAGAAATTGTGGGAATTTTTTTCAGGGTAGAGACGTATTCCGGTGTCTTTAAGCCACAGAGATCTGTCATTACGCGCATAAACCCGTGGTTGAGGGATTCATACACGTAGGAAATACAAGTGGTTCTTAAGCGCACATCTGTTGGCCACCCTTGTAACCGCTATTGGTACCCCTTCGAGTGGTAGCGCATCAGACAACACATGTGTATGGATTGGCCTAGATTTCTTGAAGCCCTCTTTAGATAAACCTATCGGTCGTCGGGGTGCTATAGTGTCACCGAGAACATCACTCGGGAAGATACTCTCTAGTACCTGGGTAGTTGGGTAGTACGGCTAAGGGTACAGTCTATCCTCCTTAGTTAGTGCCCTAAGATATTGGGCCGAGTACTACTGTTGGACCTCGCACATATATCAGAGCTATAGCACAGGGAAAACCCTTGTCTTTAGAACCCTTGAATACCTAACCCTTGGGGGACAGAAACATAAACACATTAAAATCGACTAGATCTATTGCCACGCAACTATGTTCGGGTTGCCAAGTAAATACAAATTTATTTTTGGTTAAGAATTTGGGGATTTCATCACTACAGTATTCTTCAGACCGGAGTATAAAAAAAAGTCTGGAAATTTTTTCACCATTATTTGAGACCTATTCCATTGGATTCATCTCTTTTCCCTTATCACAGTCATCCATATCATTTTTCAGCAAAAATTTTTGACCCCGCCCGCCCCTTTTCAGTTCACCCATCCTCATGGAACATACCTGTAGCCAAGAACTGGAGTCTCGCTTCAACACCTTGCAATATAGTTTCTTCGAGACCTAAAAAGAAGTGAAACAACTCAGTGCTACTATTGCCTCCCGATATACATCCATCAATACCACCATAAATGCATCCGTGCAGTCCTCAATGGAGGAAGTCAAACAAGAAATGACCACCTAGCTTGAATCTTTCTTTGCATCACTCTGCACCAAAATAAAGATCCCTACCACTGACCCTTTTCTTGACGCACATCCAAAGACTGAAGGTGAACCTTCATCCCATTCCCATACCTTTCAGCCCCATCACTTTCAACGTGACATACGCCTTCCGCGGGTGGATGTAACCAAATTTGATGGCTCGAACCCCACTGGTTGGGTCACCCAAATGGAACATTATTTCTCTTTATACGGAATTATAGATGACTTGGCCAAACTTAGGTATGGTGTTCTCCATATAGATCAAGAACACTGGCAATGGTGGCAATGGAGAAAAAATTCCCGTCAAGGGTATATTGCTTGGACCCAATTTGTGACTGAGCTTTATGAACGCTTTGACACTGACACCAACCATTTGGGTTGTTTGACAAAATTGA
>JASDQU010244145.1:46944-56963 GCA_032191745.1 Picea mariana | reverse complement strand
AGATATTGGGCCGAGTACTACTGTTGGACCTCGCACATATATCAGAGCTATAGCACAGGGAAAACCCTTGTCTTTAGAACCCTTGAATACCTAACCCTTGGGGGACAGAAACATAAACACATTAAAATCGACTAGATCTATTGCCACGCAACTATGTTCGGGTTGCCAAGTAAATACAAATTTATTTTTGGTTAAGAATTTGGGGATTTCATCACTACAGTATTCTTCAGACCGGAGTATAAAAAAAAGTCTGGAAATTTTTTCACCATTATTTGAGACCTATTCCATTGGATTCATCTCTTTTCCCTTATCACAGTCATCCATATCATTTTTCAGCAAAAATTTTTGACCCCGCCCGCCCCTTTTCAGTTCACCCATCCTCATGGAACATACCTGTAGCCAAGAACTGGAGTCTCGCTTCAACACCTTGCAATATAGTTTCTTCGAGACCTAAAAAGAAGTGAAACAACTCAGTGCTACTATTGCCTCCCGATATACATCCATCAATACCACCATAAATGCATCCGTGCAGTCCTCAATGGAGGAAGTCAAACAAGAAATGACCACCTAGCTTGAATCTTTCTTTGCATCACTCTGCACCAAAATAAAGATCCCTACCACTGACCCTTTTCTTGACGCACATCCAAAGACTGAAGGTGAACCTTCATCCCATTCCCATACCTTTCAGCCCCATCACTTTCAACGTGACATACGCCTTCCGCGGGTGGATGTAACCAAATTTGATGGCTCGAACCCCACTGGTTGGGTCACCCAAATGGAACATTATTTCTCTTTATACGGAATTATAGATGACTTGGCCAAACTTAGGTATGGTGTTCTCCATATAGATCAAGAACACTGGCAATGGTGGCAATGGAGAAAAAATTCCCGTCAAGGGTATATTGCTTGGACCCAATTTGTGACTGAGCTTTATGAACGCTTTGACACTGACACCAACCATTTGGGTTGTTTGACAAAATTGAAACAATCAAGAACAATCGAAGACTTCATAACTGCATTTGAGCGCTTGGCTTTTTGAACAGAGGGCATGACTGATGCTTTCTTTCGAGAGTGTTTTATTAGTGGCCTTAAGGAGGAGATTCGGGCCCATGTCCTCATGGCTCGACCCTCGAGTTGGGTGGAGGCTACTAAAAAAGCTAAATAAGCACAACAATTTGTATCCTCTCAAACCCATAAACCCTCCTTTATCCCTCGCCCTAAACCCATAAATCCCACTACTCCCTCCGCCCCATTAAAGATCCAAAAATTGACTAGGGCTGAAATGGCTGAACACCAACTCAAAGGCCTTTGTTATAATTGTGATGACAAATATTTCCCGGGCCAACAATGTAAGGAACAAAATATTTTTATGGCCATCTCTGAGGATATTTCGAAAGAGGATGTTGAAACTCCCATTGTGCCTGAGTCACCTGAAATCACTGACATAACCCCTCCCTCTGACCCTCCCGAAGTAGAACCGATCATTTCCCTCAATGCTCTCACTGGATTCTCCGCCCCCCAAACCCTCAAGTTAATTGGTTACATCAAGCATCAAAAGGTCATCATCCTGGTTGATAGTGGAAGTACCCATAATTTTATTCATCGTCGCATTGCCCAAGAAACCCATTGCTACATCCATGCTGTCAACAATTTCCAAATTATGATTGCCAATGGTGGTTCCATGAAATGTGGAGGGCACTGTGAAAATGTGTGTCTCCAAATCGGTGACTACCACCTCAAATCCCATATGTTTTCTATCGACATGGGTGGTTGTGACATTGTGTTGGGTGCAGACTGGCTAATGACCTCGGGTCCCATTCTCATGGATTTTAAGAACTTAACCATGCAATTTGACTAGGAAGGCCACCAATATAAATTCCAAGGCATCACTGTTGGTTCACCTGAGGTCATTAGTTCCCATCATATGGAAAATCTGATCAAAAAAGGTCACTCTGGTGTCATTTCCCAACTCCATGCCATACAAGTAACAGAGACACCCCCGGTGCCACAAGACCTCCAAGCTCTCCTTTCTAAACATCAAATGGTATTTTTCACTCCCCAAGGACTCCCTCCTTACCGCGGTGTTCATGATCATTCCATTCCCCTGGTACCAGGAAGCCTTCCTCCCAATATCCGTCTGTATCGCCACCCCTTTTCACAAAAAAATGAAATTGAGAAAATGGTCCAGGAACTCCTTATTGCAGGCGTTATCCGTCCTAGTACGAGCCCTTACTCTTCTCTGGTAGTCATGGTCCTGAAGAAAGAAGGTTCTTGGAGAATGTGTCCTGAATTTCGTGCCCTCAACAAATTGACCATTAAAGATAAATTTCCCATTCCTGTCATTGATGACCTCCTGGATGAATTGAGTGGAGCCCAATTCCTTACTAAACTTGATCTTCTCTCGGGCTATCACCAGATACGTATGAAAGAGGCAGACATCCCCAAGACGACCTTTCAAACTCATGAGGGTCATTATGAGTTTTTTGTCATGCCCTTTGGCCTGTGTAATGCCCCCTCCACCTTCCAAAGCCTCATGAATCATGTCTTTCGCCCCTTTCTCTATCATTTTGTCTTAGTTTTCTTTGATGATATCCTCATCTATAGAAAAACCTGGACAAACCATCTTACTCATGTGGATCAAGTTCTCCATCTACTCTCTCAGCACCAAATTTTCCTGAAACAGTCTAAATGTGCTTTTGGTACCTCAGAAGTAGAATACTTGGGTCATCTGGTGGGCAAGGATGGCATCAGGGTGGACCCGAAAAAGATTGAATCTATACAAGACTGGCCACACCCAAAGACTCTCAAAAGATTGCATGGATTTTTGGGCCTCACAGGGTATTATCGCAAGTTTGTTAAGAACTATGAAAAGATTAAAGCACCTCTCACTCCTCTCCTCAAAAAGAACTTTTTCACTTGGACTCCAGCAACGGCTTAAGCTTTTCAAACCTTGAAGATAGCCATGTGCACCACTCCGGTTCTGGCCCTTTCTGATTTCACAAAGACCTTTGTGTTGGAATGTGATGCCTCAGGGAAAGGAATCGGCGTTGTCCTTATGCAAGAGGGTCGACCTTTGGCCTTCACCAGCAAGCAACTGTCTGAAAGGAATCTGGGAAAACCCATTTATGAAAAGGAAATGTTGGCTATTCTACATGCTGTTGAGCTGTGGCATCCTTATCTCTTGGGGAAACGCTTCCAAATTAAGACCGACCATCAAAGCCTCAAGTACTTTCTGGAACAACGCATTTCCTCCTAGGAGCAACAAAAATGGGTGACTAAGCTCTTTGGATATGATTATGAGATCATTTACAAGAAGGGAAAAGACAATGTCGTGGCAAATGCACTGTCTCAAAAATATGAAGACGAAGGATCCCTTTTTTCTCTTTCCTTCATTATACCCGATTGGCTCCAAGTTGTGTGCCATGAATGGCTTCAAGATCCCAAAAGTTTGCATCTGATCCAGCAATTGCAGACCAAGGCTCCAGCTCCCCCAGGGTACTCCTGGCTCTAGGATGAGCTTCGATACAAAGGCCGTTTGTATTTAAGTAAACAATCCAAGATTAAATCCATGATACTTTCTGAGCTTCATGCTACACCCACAGCGGGGCACTCGGGGTTCACCAAAACATATGACAAGGTCAAACGTTCTTTTTTCTGGGATGGTATGAAACATGACATCTGTAATTTTGTTGTTGAATGTGAGGTGTGTCAACCCAACAAGGGAGAAACAGTCAAATCTCCGGGCACACTACAACCGCTTCTGATTCCCCCTGCTATTTGGAAGGATATCTCTATGGAATTTATTACCGGCTTACCCAAATCGGGGAATAAATCAGTGATAATGGTGGCTGTGGATCACCTTTCCAAGTATGCTCATTTCTGCGCTCTTCACCACCCATTTACTGCTTCCACGGTGGCTCAAATTTTCATGGACCAGGTCTTCAAGCTTCATGGCATGCCACACTCTATTGTTTCTGATCGTGACCCAACTTTCACAAGCAATTTTTGGCAAGAACTATTTAAGCTACAAGGCACCCAATTGCATCTCAGCTCATCTTATCATCCCCAGACAGATGGTCAAACAGAAGTTGTCAACAAGTGTTTGGAAACATATCTGAGGTGCTTTGCCTCTAAAAAACAACACCAGTGGGCTCAATGGTTACCCCTCGCCAAATGGTGGTACAACACTTCATACCATACAGCCACTCGCATGACTCCTTTTGAAGCGATATATGGACAGAAGCCACCTTCAGTTCTCTCCTACTTACCGGGTACCTCGAAGGTCTAGGCAGTTGACCAAACACTTACAGTCCAAGAAGATATTCTTCATACCCTTAAAGAGAACTTGGTTATGGCACATAATCGCATGAAGCAACAAGCAGATCAAGGTCGCTCTGAACGTCAATTTTCTGAAGGGGATCAGGTGTTTCTGCGACTACAACCATATAAGAAAACTTCCCTCAAGGCCGATCATTGTCAGAAGCTAGTGCCCAAATTTTATGGTCCTTACACAATTCTTAAGCACGTGGGACAAGTCGCATATCAGTTAGCTCTGCCCAGTCAGTCGAAGCTACATCCTTTTTTTCATGTTTGATGCTTAAAGAAGGTGATTGGAACCAGGTGCCAAATTCAAACCAACCTTCCAGAGTTAGCTGAAGAAGGATCCATTTGGCTACAGCCAGAAGCATTTTTGGACCAGCGTGAGCGTTGCCTGCGTCAGAGAACCATCAAGGAAGTGCTAGTCCAGTGGAAAGATACGACTCCAGCAGATGCCACTTGGGAACCAACTACCATTCTGCAGCAATTTCCACATTTCAAGCCTTGAGGACAAGGCTGTTTTTAAGGGGGCGGACATGTTAAGGTCCTAACCCGCACATAGGTAGATCAATGTATTCAGATGTAATAAAGGTCAATATTAATAAGGACTTTCAATAAAATAGAATAAGGCGGATGTAAGAAGACCTAATAGAAGCTTATGCTTCTAGAAGGATCTTCCTCTAGATGCTTCTCTTAATAGACATATTTAGTATAAATAAAGGTCGAGGGTATGAAAACCCTAGCTTGGAGATTATTGTAACAAAGCGCTGCTCGACTGGAGGTTGCCCCCTCGAAGTGGCCTGTGAACATTGTTTTATGAATCAAAGTGTTATTTCAGTTGTTGCTCTTATATTATTTCTGTGTTATTGTGGAGATTATGTTGGTTATATTACTGTTATTCTGCCATTTTTAGCATTTCATTTCTGTTCTGCGTATTTATTATATCTGGTATCTTCCATCATGTTGATGGATGGGATAAATTATATGTTAATCCTTCTTCTAGTTCCAATTAGTGGCCTATGCCTCCCCCTCCTCCACTATATCATAATGTTGTTGCTAGTGCATATGTTACTTTACCTTCAGTTCAATCAGTGTTACCTATTCACATAGCTTCTACAGATGAGTCCATGCCTCCTCCAAAGGATCATAAAACCACACCACATTGTTCTCACAATGAGAAATTCAAACAACCTATTACTTCAACTAACATGGCTAAATATTCTTGCTTTGCTCATTCAAAGATTGAATCAATAGGTAGTGGAAAGAGAAGTGTACATGAAGAAAATCCTAAAATTTCCCAGCTGGAAAAGAAGAAGTCCCGATATGAGGAATTTATTAAAGAAAGAGAATATTTTTTTCAGAAAGAAGTTTCTTGAATTATTTTAATCACGTTTTGGATTGATTTTGACTATGACACTTTTTAGAATAGATGACAGAACCATGATATTTTATTTTGGAACTTTTAAATATCATGTTGTTTTTATGGGAGATACAAGTGTTTTATGCCATAATATTTGAGATGCATGTTTTTAGTATGTGTTATAATGTTGATATATTTTACAATTGATTAATTTTGATGATGGAGCAATATGGAAAATATATTTATGATTTTTAAAAAAAAGAGATGCATAAATAAGGGGGAACCCCACCTATTTAGTTATTAGTTATTATTATTAATTATCCTTATTAATAAAGTTATTTTTCCTATTTCTTAATTAAAGTTATTTAACTTTAGTTACTAAAAGTAGTTCAACTACTTGAGGAACTACCTTTTAGAGAATAAAAGGAAGAACCAAAGGACAAAGAGGACATCATGAATTAGATAAAAACACTTCAGATAAGGTTTTCTCTTGTTTCATATTGAGATTTTTGAATTTCATCATTCCATTTTCTGAGTTTCTTAAAAATGCTTAATCCTCTTGTTGATAGCAGGATCTTTCTAAAGGTGAAAAAGAAGAAAGGACCATGAAGCATTGATATTCGACATGTTTCAAAAGATCATTCAAATCTATTGATAGTCTGTTTATTTTTATTAGAATTTATGAATTAAATTGCAGGTCTAATTAAGATTATTTTGCAAAGTCAGGACTTGGTGGGCTTGTGACTTGGTTGATCCAATGTATATAATCTTGGTCATTTTCTTTCAGACACCAGTTGTCTATGTATGATGTTGAATTCCATCTTAGACTTCTAAGTTTGATCTTGGTCCTCATCCTCATAGGAGTTTGAACATATGCATTATTGTTGTAACTCAGAAAAGATTTTATTAATAAAATCTGGTTTTTCTCAATCGAGACTTGTGTATTTTCTTTTTTTTAGATTGTTATGTTCTTTACTTCATTCATTATTATTGTAATCACTTTCCTGTAAATTTTTACATTTTTTTTAAGCTTAAACACACCACTTTAAAATAGCATCAAGTCCAAGAATATATTTTTTTAGGGTTGATTGATATTTTTGCAAGGCTATAAACCCAGGGTACCATTCCTTCCTATCTTACCTTCGAATAGTAAGATTCAAAAATGATTGAGTGAGGACTTTCCATTCCTTTCCTCAACAAATTATACAACTGCATGTCACTTACTCATCCAACTAATTTCTCCACTGAACATCTTGAGCACATATCAACAAGTCAACCTTCATCGATCTAGATCTCCAACTCAACCTTCATCGATCTAGATCTCCAACTCAACCTTCATCGATCTAGATCTCCAACTCAGTTAGCGTTGACAAAGCCATGTAAATATATTTTACTGTAAACTCTAGATTTCCCTTGGTATCATATAACATAATACTTTGTGCCACATTGATACATGAATACTCTTTTGATAACTATCTAGTGCTCTTTTCTAGGTGTCGACATGCATATGCTCAACAATCCCACTGCATGGGAAATGTTTGGTCAAGTGCAGACCATCACATACATCATACTACCAACAACACTTTCATAGGGAACACATGCCATGTCCTCTATTTCCCCATGTATCTTTGTACATTGTTTAGCAGTTAGCATTGCTCCCACATGAATTGGCACCTTTACAAGTTTTCATTCGTGCATGTTGAAACACTTCAATATTGTTTCTATATATTTCCTCTAGTTCAACCAAAGATTTCTAACTGCCCAATATCTCTTGTTCTCCATTCCCATAATGAAGTTTGTTGAAATGAGATACTTCATGTCAAACTTGGAGGATAGTTGCTTCTTCACCTCCTCTATTGCATCCATGTTGTTTTTTATCAACAACATGCCGTCGACATACAATACTACATATATGAAACACCCACCTTCTTCCTTGGAATATACATAGTGATCATCTTTTCTTCTCACAAATGCCAAACTAAGGATGTATGTGTCAAAATTTTGGTACCACATCCTTAGTGATTTCTTTAGACCATAAAGATATCTCTTCAATTTGCACACTAGATCTTTCTTTCCCTTTACTGAAAATCCTTAATGTTGTTTCGTGTAGATTTCTTCTTCCAGTTACCCATGTAGGAACATTTTCTTCACATCCATTTGCTTGATTTCAAGATCAAATGTTGCAGCCATAGACATTAGTACTCTAATGGAAGTTAATTTTACAACAGGTAAAAAAATATCACCAAAGTTGACTCCTTCGACTTGGGAATATCCTTTCTCTACCAGTCGAGCTTTAAATTTCTCGACTTGACCTAATGTGTTCATATTTTTCTTGAACAACCACTTTCTACTGATGAGCTTCCTTCCACTAGGTAATTCAAGAAAATCCCACATCTTATTATTTTGTAAGGATTCCATCTCTTCGATCATGGCGTCCTTCTAGAGTCTACCATCTTCCGAGTCAACTTCCTCCCTGGTCGACTTAGGCTCCTCATTAGTGGAAATTAACACAAATGTAGAATGGAAATTGGGTGGACTATACCTTTCGACTAGTTTTCTTACTCGTTCATACCTCCTTACAATCGAGGTTGGTCGTTCCACCTCTTCATCTAATTCAGTTGAATCATCTAAATCATATTCTTCATTCCTTAGTTCAAAACTCACCTTCTTTATATTTTTCTCTGTTTGAACTACTTTGGACTTGAATTTACCTATGACTTCTCTAAATACCACATCTCGATTATACATTGTTCTCCTTGATGCTGGATCCCAGAGCTTATATCGTTTCATTCCTTCTTTGCAACCAATGAAAATACACTTGACTTCCTTCTTGTCTAGATTTCTCCTCTTTTCCTCGGGAACATGCAAAAATGCATTACTGATAAATACTTTGAGATGTGAAAGTGAAGGATTATTTCCAACCCATACCTCATGTGGAGTCGTGTCGACCAATGCCGACAAATAAAACATATTCACTGCTTCTCCCAAGAATTCTTGTGTGATTACAACACCACTAAGCATGCTCCTTGTCTTGTCCATCAATGTTCTATTCATTCTCTAAGAAACTCAATTTTGTTGTGTGGTGTATGGTGTGTTGTTTTGGTGTTTTATGCCACACTTCTTGTAGAACTGCTCAAAATCCTTTCCACATAATTCACCACGATTTCCAATTCTCAGCACTTTGATATTTTTATCTGTTTGGTTTTCCACAAGAGATTTAAACTCTTTGAATTTATCGAAAACCTATGATTTATTCTTCGGTAAATATATCCATGACTTCTTTGAAAACTCATCTATGAAGGAGACATAATATAAGGATGCACTAAGTGAAAGGACTATTATAGTCCTGAACACATCACTATGAACCAATTCTAGAATCCCCTTTTCCCTTGTTGCTCCATATGTGAACCTAACCCAATTTTGTTTTCAATATATGTAATGTTCACAAAAGTTAATTTCTAAATTACATTCAAGAAAACCTTCAACCATAACTTTTTTTGCATAGCTCAAATTATTTTTTGTCCTATGTGTCCCATCCTCTCATGCCATAACATGGTCGGGTTGACTTAATGAAAACTTGTCGAGTCAGTTTGAATTGACTCAGCCCTAAATGAGTTGATTGAATTCAAATTCGAGTTGACTTCAGGAAAAATAATGTTATTGCATCCAGTCAAGTCGACACTCCCTAAAATATTATATAGGGTTCCAATCTGAACTCCTTTCATTTAAACCATCACATCCCTGTCCATTTTGCATGTTTCCTTCTGAAATAGAGTGTTCACTCATGCATCACTCATCTTGCTGACAAATATCAAGTTTCTTGAAAAAATTGAAATATGTTGCACACTTGGAAGGGTTCTACACCTCCCATCCTATATTATCAATCAGACTCTTCCCCACCCAACATTTTTTGTTGTCGAGTTGTCCCCCAAGAACACATCTCCTCCATATCTCTCATATTCATAGAACCATTCTCTGTTAGGTTCCATATGATAGTATACTCTTGAGTCCATCAACCAAACATCTTGATCTGATTGTGTACTGGTCGACACCAAATACACATTGCCTCCTTTCTCCGGAGTATTCTTTCTCTCAATTATCTGCTTCTCATCGGATCATGTACTAACTTCCATTTACTTTGAATTTCAGTCCTTTTTATACTACCCAAATTTACCACATTTCCAACATATTCTCATCAAATGAACCTGTTAAATTATGTACCAAGGCAAGTGTTTCTCTTCCCTAGGCCCTACGGGGGAGAAATTGCCGAATATGGGTCTTAGTCAAATTAATTTGTGAGATGCAAATTAAAAGATAACTTTATGATTAAAGTGAGGGTGAG
>JASDQU010244145.1:14149-37897 GCA_032191745.1 Picea mariana | reverse complement strand
TACCCCTTTGACTTACTTTATTAACATTATACTAATTCTAATACCAACCTAAGTGGTTCCTGTGTATAATTTTCTACCACTATTATAATATTAATAAAAACCTTTAATAAACAAGAATATTAAGAGTATTAATGCCAACTTTTTAGTAACACGTTTTAGTATGATTATCACCCTATTTTTCTTGACTTAACCTAATCTCCTAAACCAACCTTAAACCTAATTATCTCTTTGACTGACTTTAATAACATTATTATTATCACCCCTCTACTATTAGACTAACATAACCTTAAGTGATTTTTTGTGTTTAATCTTCTACCAGTAATTTGTTTTTAAAACCTATTAATAACATTAACCTACAACAGTATGATTAACACCCTCTTTCGAACTTAAACCGACCTTAAACCTAATAATTCCCTTGACTTACTTGAATAACATTTTATTATTACCTTTTTAATATTAAACTAACGTAACCTTAATAAAACCTTTATCACCATACAGTCAACCCTAAATTTAGCCCTTTTTTGAACTTGAAACAATTTAGCATTATTTTTGACCTATTTTATTAACCTTATTTCAACCCATAATTAACATATATTAATAGTAATATGATTAACACCATATACCATAAATTTATCCTATTGACCCTAAATTAATTTAATATCAATAATTTGAACTTATAATTAGCTTTAATTAATCAAACTAACTTAGATTAATATTAAATAACACTAACTTCCTTAAACCTAGGATTTATCTTATTATTTTAACCTATAATTAACTTAACTTTAATATTGACAAAACTAATATTATTTGAACTTCCTCGATACTAGGGTTTCCTCATTAATTTAATCTTAACTTAGCCCTTAATCATCATAAAATTATTATATTCTTTACTAAAACCTCTGGTCAACCCTAAATTTCTCCTAAAAACGAGGGTTTCACTCAGCCAATCGTAGGTTTTTCACCCGCCTCCTTACTATTTAATAAAGGCTCTTCTCTTACTATTTTTCTCAGACTTTTTTGGTCCTGATGATGGATCCTGTTATGGATCCGAAACGTCGACGACATGATGTCATAAACATTGTGGTTCTTCCGAATTTTTCTGAACATTTTTCTCACCATAGAAACTTAAATGAACAGATCATGTCCCTGTATGGAAGGGAGATTCTGGATGAAGTTCGTAAACTTGAAAAGCTCCGGGTAAAAATTAAGAGAAGAGTAGCAGACCTCGACTTCCTGAAACAATGCCGAGACAACAGCGTCCTTCCCAGTTTCGCGCGCATTCAGCATAAAATTAGAAGCAAATGGAATAAGTAGACATTCCACGCACTGGAAACATCCATAGTAAGAGGCGAAATCAGAAGGAACGGGTACACGCTCGACCTGTTATCCAAAACGGCGCTAAAACTACATCTAAAACTCGCCCACGACTTAGATCCGGATGTATGGAGAAAAGTGGACGCGTTGGCAGCCCTAAAAGCTGATAACGCGAACAGATTAACGCGCTCCAGGCAGGAAACAAAGCTTAAAAAACTTCTCAGCCAAAAAGAGAACGCAAGCAACAGCGTGGACGCGAAGAAGGTCGTGAATCTCTCCTCACATGAGCTAAACCACTCTGAGCTGAGCGTGCTGAACAAAGGTTTGAATTTCGCCATCTCTCCCTCTTCCATTCTGTTTGATAATCTTATCTGTTGCATTGAGGATAGCATTAAAACCCTAACTGATGAAGATAAAGACCAGGTTAGACAGGACTGTGCAGTTATCCTCCGCAATGCCAAACCCCCTAAAAGAAACATTAGCAAAGAAGAACGTTTAGCTATTAAGAACCTCCGAAATAACACAGACTTAATTATTCTCAAAGCTGATAAGGGTGGCACCACAGTCATCATGAATAAAGAAGACTACATCATAAAAATGAATGAACACCTTTCGTGTGGCAGCTACACTAAGATCCCAAAGAACCCCATTAAAAAGATAATAAAAGAAGTTAAGAAAACCATCAATAACTCCAACTTAGATGAGAAGACAAAAAAGAGATTGCAATGGAGAACATTGCTTCCTAAGGGGGGAGTATTGGTCTAGGTGGATATCTGTGGCTACCCACCTATTCCAATTGGCTCCTCTTGTTCATTTTTTGTTCAACACATTCTTTTGTACTTCTTTGTAATTGTGGGTTCTACACTTTTGGGGTTGTTTGAAGCCCTACACATCTTCCAGGTGGATACTTGTGGCCTCTCACCTAATCCAACTGTCTTATTTTGTATGTTTTCATTTCATCACATCTTGTTTTACTTCCAGGACCATTTTGGAGGCCTAAACAATGTTTTTTTTGGCTCGCCACAATCAAACTCTAGACGGAGTTAGAGTTTGACGGCGTAATGTGTAGTTCTATGAAATACCTTTCCAATGGGATATCACACGCCTAAAACATAGGTCGTTTCCAAAATTTATGGCCTCGGGAAGTTGAGGTACCAACTTACCCATAGGGGCCCACATGACTTTTGGTGTTTCACCTCCTAGGGTTAGGGTTTTGGATGTCTAGGGTTTTTTAATTCATGAGTAATATAAAAAAGGCCTCTGGAGCCTCATTGTAATCATTCTGCTCATAAGGATGAGCATAGAAGCCACATATTTTTCCAGAGATAGCTACCACCATTCAAACAAGTGTTTCAGTTCTGTAATTTTACAGTTTCATCCTATTTCATTCATTCAATAGAAAATATTGTTCACTAGATATATGTGTTGTTCTTCATATCTATGTGTTTATTGTATTCAGTCTTTAATAAGTTCGTTATGCTCCTAAATATGCATCAATTGATGCCTTGAGAGGGAGAAGGATGAGTGTAGGAGGCGTTCGACGATAAATTCTTTGACTGGTGGGCCCGTCAAATTCCTACGATCGAAGACTACCCCTATGCAGGGATCAGTTCTTGAGGGACTTTGATATGCATGTGCCCCCTAGCGAGGAGTGTGGAGAGATAGGTACACATAATTATTTATCTTTCAAATTTATTTCATTTTTATTTTTAAATATTATCCTTTTTATGGTAACGTCATAGTACTAACTTAGAAATATTTTTTATATAGATATGGGACTAGGACGACTAGCTGACTTCACCAAGATGAGGCATCACCCTCGAGAGGATGTCAGACCAGCAGTAATGACAGGTCCACTAGCTAGATAGGATGAGAGAGTATTGAGATGAGTGGAGAGGAACCTAACAACTCTCACTCATTCCGTGTCGATGGCATAGATCGAGGACCTACCCTTGGCCATGCAACCGCATGTGGTAGGAGTAACCAGGACTTGCATTCAATTATTCCAGCGTCTTGCGAACGTCATAGTACATTACACTAGGGCCAATAGGCTTATACCATAGTTATCACTGGACCTTATATGTGTCGAGGGAACTCTTTTTGTACTCTCTATGTATTGAGGGCTTAAGCTCGACTATGCATATCGGATCTATTTGAGGCTTTATGGCCCACATTTTCTACTTATGACATTATTTTTGGACATATTATATATATATATACATATTTTTTCCTTATGGAGTAAAATTTTTGTACAAATGTATTTACATATGCGTGTATGTGTGTGTTTTTACTTTAATGTGTGTGCAAGATGCCAATCTAATACATGATTAGCCAAAGCATCAATTAGTTGATTAGATCCCCTAAGAACATGATAATATGTAATATAATAAAAATAGAATTCTAAGAGACGTACCCTAAGGAATCGTCGGTGAAGGGTGGGATCATAGACACAGTACACTCCATTTAACCGAGACACAACCAGTTAGGCATCTAAATGAACCCAGAGGTGATAAATACCATGTGACAATGCATCACGTAGTAATTATATTACGACATTGTACTCGACAATGTTATTGGTTGCTTCTCCTAGAAAAACACCTCCAGAAGACACCAACTGACCATTCGGCGTGAATATCACCCAATATGCGGAAGAAATCATTCGATTGTGTAGGCTAACACCGTCCGTGAACCCAACATAAACCTCAAATTCACTTGAAATCTTCCATAGTGAAAAATAAAAATAAACTAAACGTCCATAAGACAAAAAGACACAAAAATGTATAAATAAAAATATACATTATATACAAGAAGTCACACTTGGGTGAATGACATAAGCGTAATACTTCTTAAGGTAGATCCCATTTCTAGTCTCAGAAAAAGAATTACCTTCAAATTCAACCAATTTGTAAGCACCTTTTCTAATACTTTCTTAACAATCAACGGTCTGAACCACATGGGTTTGAATTTTCTTTCCCCCACGGGATCTTTCTTTTGGTCATAGACCAAAACAAGATCACCTTCAGATAAAAATCTAGGGTGGATGGACCAATCATACTGACACTTGACACACCTTTTGTGAGCCTCATAATCCAAGGTTGCATCTCGACACTGCTCATCGAGCTGCTCGAGATATAGGAGACACTCTTCAAGTGGAGTTGTCTCGGGAAGTAATTCCACTGCCAACTTGAGAGACAGAATTTGGCACTCTATGGGAAATAATACCTCTAGCCCATAAACAAGTTGGAAAGGAGAGAAACTGATAGCAGTCTTGATTGAGGTTCGATACACCCAAAGTGTCGAGTAAAACATCAAATGCCAATTCAACTTGGCCAAATTGATCATCCGTTGGAGAATAGTCTTGGGAGATTTATTGACAGCCTCCACCTGACCATTCGCCTGTGGATAGTAGGGTGACGAATGTTATTTCTTAAACCCCAGTTTTGATGTTAACTCAGTCATCATATTATTCTGGAAGTGATTTCCATGGTCTGTGACAATCTCCTTCGGAATACCGAACCTAGCTAGAATCTGGTTAAAAATGAAAAAGCGCAGTTGTTTCTCTGTCATTACTAAATCATGGCATGGCCTTGACTCACTTGGTGAATTATTCTACTGTGACAATGATATAATGATTCCCCCTAGCCGAAGCCGAGTGGCATGTAGTAAAATCAATCCCCAACTTAGTGAAGCCACCAATAGTAATAACCAGAAACATGGGAATAGGGTGTGCCCGCATATTCCGAGAGAAGATTTGGCACGGGTGATACTTCTTGACCTCCTCTACACAATATTTGATCAATGAGGGCCAAAAGTACTCAGCGCAAAGAATTTTATGGGATGTTTCCAACCCAAACAAGTGACTGACACATGCTTGAGTGTGACAATCATTCAACACAAGCTATGCCTCTTCATGGGTCATACGACGATGGATAACACAATCAACTCCTTAAAGATATAAAGTATCATTGATGATAATATAGTTTTGTGCTTGATGATGTTTCCGTCAACCCTCATTGCGAGAAGCAAACGAAGGGCACTTCAAATTCTGAAGATACAAAAGTATATATCCATACCAAGGGTCTGAAGATGCAATAAGGAAAATATCCCCATTTATCAATGACTCTTCTGGAAAATCATTACCATTCTCAACTGGAAGTTCCTATATTACATCAACGAAGATCGAAGACTTCTTAGACTTTTCTTAAACAAATTCCAAGTCAAATTCTTGAAGAATGATTATCCATCGACTGATTTTACGTTCGATGACCCATCATGTCAACACATATTGAAAAGGATTCATGACAATTATGATGGTGGTCTCGCGAAGTAGAATGTATGGACGAAACCTTTAGACAACATCGACAACTTCCAAAGCCAGTTTCTCAACATGAGTGTAATTGAGTTCCAATCCAACTAAGCCTTGGATATGATAATAGATAACATGCTCCTCCAGCACATCATCCTCTTGAACCAAGACCATGCCAATAGTAGACTTTGTTGCAGCCAAGTAAAAAAATAAATCCTTTCCATAATCTGGAGGGATGAGCAGAAGGGAAGACGTCATATCACATTTAGCTTTCCTTTGTACACTTTGAAGCTAGGGAATTGTGCACGAGGGAGGCAATTGAACTATTGCCTCAAACTTCAGAAGATCAACCATAATCCCTTTAGTGGTCACAATAAAACCTAAAAAATGTCTCGATGTTACACAAAAACTAAACTTGTTCAGATTTAGGTGAATCTAGTTGTAGAGAAACCTCTCAAAAATAATTCGTAAGTGGGAGGGATGATCAGATATCTTACGAGAACATGATGCCAGATGATCAAGATACACCTCGACTATATTCTTGAGCTCATGGAAGGAGAAAAACATGGCCTGCTGAAAAGTGGCTCCAACATTCTTAATGCCAAAAGGAATTTTCCTGTATGCGAATGTACCCCAAGGACATATAAATGTCGTTTTATGTTGATGCTTAGGTTTGACGTGAATTTGGTTGTACCCTAAAAAAATGTCCATAAAAAAAAGACTTCACAGCCCGCACATTCATCAACAATATGATCAATGAATGGGGTTGGAAAAGTATCCTTTGAGAAACCTTTATTCATATCATGAAATTACATACACACACAAATCGTACCTTGTTTTTTGTTGACAGTAATAGGGTTTGACACCCATTTCGTCAATTGCACTGGATAGATGAAACCAGCCTTAATGAGTTTCTCTACCTCAGCCTTGATAGTTGTTTTCTTGTGAGGATTGACTAGGAGAAGCTTCTACCGAAGAGGCTTAGCATTGGGGTAAGTCCTAATCTCTTGTTCGAGTATACGAGGGCCAATTTCTGGCATCCCCTCATAAGACAAGGAAAAAACATCATGAAAGTCTTTAAATAATTCAGTGTATATTTGAATCTCCTCGAAGGAACAATATGATCCAATGAAAACATTTTCAACGACACCAGGGGTTCTAGAGATGTCAATTGGAATCATTTCAGCTATACTCACCATGTTTCCCTCGACATAGATTATGTGCGTGGACAGAGGGTTAATAATGGATCTAGGTATGTTTAATAGATATCGGATCTAGGATATCAAAGTACAAATCTTTGATCTGGAGAAAAGAGGTAAGATATCAAAGATTTGTACTCCGATATCCCAACCGTTATCCTGACACTCTAGATTGGCTAGAAACGTAGTTATTGCTGGACCATTCACCCTTGGACCATTGGAATTGCGCTATAACAGATGGAATTGCATTGATTGAGTCATTCCTACTCGTTGGAAGAGTCCATTACGACGATGTCTATTTATCCTGTTGAGCGTTGCACCGAGAATTTTTTTTTCCAATTGTGTTTATCCGAGCCCACAACAAACTAATTTCTTTTGTGCAGTGGTTATTGAGACCTCGCCATTCGTTCAGTTACATTGAGTGTTTATTCACCAACCTAAGATATCAGATCTCGAGTGTGCATGTCAGACGAAATTAGCGCAGCATAAAAATCCGTCGAAGACATCCTAATAGACCTCATGGCCGAGAAGGTGATGTTCACAGGCATCCAAGCCTCGTCGACGAGAGGAGTGCAAGCATCCCCTTCGACTGCTCATGGATCTGGACCATCCCGAGTTGTGATGGAGAAATGAACAAATCATCGTGATGAATTAGCGAATGCAAAGCTCATCCCATCTATCCTGCCCGACTATATCCCGCCTCTGGCTAGAACGGTGAGTCGTGACAGTGTCCCGAGGGACTTAGACTACATAGTGATCACTGCGTACCTCCCGAAGGGAATACGCACAGTTTGACCATAGTTGGAGAGGATTCCAATTTTGAATATCAACAACTTCAACTTGGGAGATTGTAAGAACTGTAGCATGCTTGCACCTCATAAATATTTGACCAGGACAAAGGGGAAGAAATTGAATATCATCCCCCAGTCGTGGACCATGGACATCGTGAGGTCCACTATCCTGAACATGATGAAGATACCACACTTTGGAAGGCATTAGGAGGTTAACGCGTGCGTTAATATCATGTTGTCATGCTTCCATGGTGGTTATCTATGGCTGGAAAGATGCATCACTGTCAATCTGGCAGTGATCCATCGAATCACCAGATTAAGCATGCAAGAACCAGAACCACAATATTTTTACCCAGGGAAGGGTGTAGACCATGCCCTGGCATAGCGAATCAAAGACACCTATGGAAATGTCAAGAAGGAGAAGCGAGGCTACAAGGTAGCCTCCATCCAAAATGGTGCAGTGCACCTAGCTTGCTAGTTGATCGTTGGTAAGCTAGTAAGGAAGAACAGACCCATGCAGGTCACGGGGTTTGTCGTTGATCTCGTAGGAAAGTGCGTGGAAGGGATACAAATGAATTGGACGAGCTCCCTCATCAACTAGTTAGAAAAAGACTCCTGCGAAGCTCAGGATCAGGGATACGAGTTCCATTTCAGTTGGTTGTTAATCCTGATCGCCTTGATTTCTTTTGAAATGTCGGAAGGTGTGACCTTCCTTGAGATTGAGACATCATAACCCCTAGCTATGAATTTCATCACACTCTGGTATTCAATGGACATGGTGAAACAATGGTATTCAAACGCGGTGTTCCACACCTACTATCTGCAGTTGAAGAGGGCCATTGAGTCTTTCCCTCGGATAACGTCGAACACGCTGGACAGGTTCAGGCCAATTGCAAAGTTCCGCACAGATAGACATTTTATATATATCACTGCGTGCAAAAATGAACATAAAGAAGAGATTCAGTCCTATTACAAGCTCACCGAGGAGGACATGGAGGAAATCACCACGGAGTGGCCTGAAGAACTCCTAGTGCCAGTTAACCATGAAAAACTGTCTGACCCTACCTCATTGGAAGTCTGGTGGTCACCCGTGAAGAATATGATGCACCCAACAGTAGCAGGAAGAAAAAGAAGGAAGATGTACATCAAATACACAGCACATCAGAAGAAACTGGAATAGATTCACCTAGTGGAGGAGGAGACGACGAAGTGGACAAAGAAGAGAAAGAAGGGGAACAAGACAAGAAGAAGTAGGGCGAAGTAACATCACCTAGGGATCCCATTGATGAGGCTGAGACATCCAAGAAAAGAAAGGTTTCCCAAACGAAACCTGCATGGAAGAAGTCCAAAGCTCGTAAGCTGAAGCTACAGACTGTGCTCACGGTTGATGAATTCGAAGTCATTATTGTAGTTGTATGAAACACCTCAGAAGACATTTTCCAGAGAAATGAAGCCAAGCAAGAGACCAAGTATGATCGCATTGAAGCAGAGATGAAAGAGGTACATCAAGCCCTCTACTCCAGCTTCGCAGTTTCTACTGCGCCACCACCATTAGAATAGCATACGCGATAGAAGCCCACCTCTGTCTTGTCTAGGAAGAAAAATAATAGGCCATAGAGGCCCTGAAGCAAGAAAAGGAGGAAGCCATAGAGCAACGCATAATTGCACAACAAGAAAAAGACGACCTCCAAGCGAAGTTCATAGAATATAGAGTGCAGCTCTAGAATGAGAAAGAACAGTTGCTCGTGAAGCAGATTGAAGTTAAGGAAGTAGTCACCAGGGCACTTCCCTCACGGGCTTAGGAAAGATGGAAGAAGACCCAATAGAAATTCATGTGGGGAAGCTTGTTGAAGCCATTCAACAACTCTAACAAAGAGTGACAGAACTAGAATTGTAGACCGTACCAAGCACCCCACAGGCAGTGCAAGATCTAAGAGAAGAAATTTCCAGGAGCACATTTGAGAGAATCAAGGCATTAGCCTTGGAATGCAAACAACTCAGTAGCCGATGTGCGCAGACCTATGAGTGCCTTGTAGAAGACCATGAACTAAAGACATTGGAGTCACATCTCCAAGAGGAAAAGTAGTAAGTAGCAACAATGGAAGCGCAATTGAAGCCACTGTCAGTAGTTGAGAGGATGAAAAGGTCCCAAGAACAACGCATGGCTCAACATCAAGTCCATGCCATACAGAGCAAAGTCATGGAAGTGACTCAGAAGCTCCAGCCAGTCTAGGATGCAGCTTGCCTACTTTTTGAGGAGATTGAAGGACGAGGAGCAGAACTAGAACAAGTAGTCATCATAGTCAAACAATGCTTGGTAGGACCCATGAACGATACAATTATTCAGGAGTTCGTCGAACAGGAGGATTTGGCGAAGCAACAGGTCAAAGCGGCTTGAGCCAAGCTCGAGTCATTTGAGGTAGAGTTACCCAGATCAGAGTGACTCGGGATGAGTCACAAGTGAGTGTTGGGGGCATGTTGGCCCTTGACCAGGTTTTGTGGAAACGTTGGTCATGTTTGACCAATTTTGGGAATTCGACAGGCAGGTCGAAGACGAAGCGTAAGGTGAAGTGAAGATCGTGGGATCTCATCCCCTTTTCAAGGATTTTTGGGTTTAGGGTTTATGTAACGGGTATGGGATGTCGGCCCATGGGTTTACCCATGATTAGGCCCATTTTGTAATGTATAAATAGATAATATAGGCGATGTAATAAGAGGAGAATGAAATCTATGTGATTGTAGAGCTGAGGTGCTAAGTGCTAGATTTTGATCTATGTAATTGTAAAGCTTTGTACATATTGTGTGTTGAGAACTTGCAAAGCTAAGTGCAAGTGACTGTAAAGAGGCTTTGTGCTAAGATCTAACTCAGGGAAGGAGGATCTGGCGAGGTGCGTGCAGATATCTTGTCCTATGCGGAGTGGGTTTGATGCTCTATGCATGTAATAAGATTGATCGAAGATAATAAAGAGAAGAAGAGTTGGTGGACATAGCCCCACCCTGGGGGTGCACCACGTATATCCTGTGTTGTGGTTGCTTTGTGCATTATAGTTTTTATGTTACTAATGTGATTTATGCTTAGTGTAGTGATATATCTTAGATGTGTTTGATATAGTAGCTTAATGCTTAGTAATGTGAATGAATGTTATATCTTATCTATTTCAATATGCTAAGTGCTTGGATGTATTAGATCTTGTTGACTACTGTGTTGCTCTGTTATTAGGGTTTTATCTGCGATGTGAATAGAGGTTAAATACTAATGAAGGATAATTTCTAAGTGTTGCATTAGATTTTTATAATCACAGATCTGTGTCCCATCTAGGTTGCATACATCTGAGTCCTGCAACCACCCCTACCTCTACCTCAGGTGAGACTTCATCTGCTTCGTAGGTGTTGCTGAAAGGGTCCATAGTTAGGGTTTTGTTGGTGCGTTGCTGAAGAGTTGAACCCTAGATCTGCCCATGTGCCAACACTGATCAATAGTTATGATCCAACCTTTGTGAGGAAAACATAAGACCCAAAAAATGGTGGATACAACCATTTTCATAGCGTAGGTCCAACTCTGTTCTAACAAAAAATTGTAGTCGAGAGGCACATTGACTACTTCTAACTCGATGCACATGGGTTTTCCCTCCAAATTCACAGGAAAGGAGGGGATTATGCCTTGTGTTATAAAATAAAGATCGTCAAATGCATTTAACAATGTCGGCGATGGAGACAACTTAGGTTGGTCAATTGCTTTCCAACATGCCAATTACATCACGTAATTTGAGGCACCCTCATCTACCACCGTGCAGAAAATGTTCTATGTCAATGATTTCATGGCATAAACCACTACTATTTGAAAAGATATGTGGTGAGGGAGATGAGGTTTATAATTGGTATAGTAAAAAAAAATTGTTCCCAAGTTAGCAGTCTCACCAGCACCCAAGGTAGACAACAATGTTTTTCTCTATGAGGGGAAACTCTGGAGGACTTCCAGAGCATACATCGCAGAAGGAGTTTCTGCGAGATCCTCCATGATGGAGTAGTTCTGATCATCCCTTACGTTCAGGTTATGAGAAGCCTTCTTAAATGCACCCTTAGGGATGCGAGTCATAGTTTCTCCCACAGTATTCTCAATATGAAGAGGAGGCAGTGGGTTGGAAGCTTCTATTCCCCTTTCAGCAGATTCTGGCATTCTATAATCGTGAGCCCTAGTCGATAGATGAGCATATGATGTCATCAAGTATACATTTGTGTCTCCATTATTAACATTAGGTGTGGGTGCTCCCTGATTTCCCCCAGGCGCATTTGTGGATGAGGAAGCTTGAGCCATATTTTTCCCTCATGGGAAAGGGTTAGTTAACACAATAGGTTGTTGTTGTGATAATATATTGTGGTTTTCCTCAAACTGAGGGCATTGATGGATCAAGTGATCATACATGCAAAAATTACACGAAAACTTCAGCTTCTTCTTTTCATTTTTACCCTCACCAACATTATTTTCATCCTTTTTATCCCCCTTACCCTTCTTGCCTTTGTATTTCCTCTTTCCCTCAGTTTTTTTATTACCTGGGATTCGTAGACTGCACACTGTGTACTTTCAATGTTTGGGTTGCGGGGGCATTCGAACCAGAAGTTTGGTTGGCCACATTTTGTTGAATCGATAATTGTTACAACTGGTTAGTCAACTGATATATGGGCTTACTTTGTGTTGATCCTACTATACCATCGGCATGAGGCCCAGACTTCTATTTGGTTTTTTCGAAATTCAATCATGGTGCATCCGAGAGAATCTTGTACAACATACCAGATTGAGAGTAAATCAATTCCAATTGTTGGGCTCTCATAATAGCCTCTTCTTCAGAAAATACTTTGGAGGTCATGAAGTATTTGGAGAAACAAGTCACCAAGGACTTTAGGAACCACTCAAGAAAAAATGTGGGAGGGACCTTCACTTTGATCAAGCTCTTTCGACGACACCATTCTCGGATGTGATCGAAGATATGGACAAATTTTGTTTAATCAATGTTGTCCAAAAACTCAGTGTCGGCATCATATCTCATCGGTAATTGGAAATGGTTTAAGAAAACCATTACCAAGTCATTAAATCAAGAATACTTTGAGTTATAGAGCTTGATATACCATTTCGCAGCACCCCCTATGAGAGTGTGTTGAAATAAAAGCAATTGAACAGGGTCATCCTTCAACGAGTTGGATGAGAACCACAAATGAAACATTGTAACATGATGACCTAGATCTTCACCAAGATCTCCTTCAAACATAGGTATGTCTGAGGGAAACTTAGTTGGCATGGGAGGCCAACGTGGATCATGACAGATCGGATTGTTCAACAACCTTAACAAATCTACCAAATCAAGAGTTTCCAGGAAAGGTAACCTAGATTTTGGTGTATTCAAAGGAAAAGAGGATCCTGGGTTTTGACTGGAACTAGGTTGCCAAGAAACTTTTGCTTGTTGGTCAGGGTTTTGGTAGAAACCATGGTGTCCTTGGCCAAGGAGTTTTCACTTGATTATGCATCATCGACATATTCATGTAATTTGATGACATACCTTCGGTAGGGATTGCTCCTTGCAAGGTAATCCAAGGAACTTGGTTGGGGATGCCCCTAGACAATACTCCTGACATAGGTATTGAACCCTTCTAGGGGTTTCGTTAAGCATGGGAGGGGTTTCCCCCGATTGATATCCCTTACAAAGGAAAAGATCCCTGCTAGGGATTTCCAAGACCTTGAGAGGACAAATCTCATGTCATCAATCCCTGTGAAGGAACGAACCCTTGCATAGGGTTGGTTTCACTAAAGACGAGGTTTCCCCCTGACAAGAATGTGGACGACAAGAAAGCATTGTTTCCAAAAGAAGCAAATAAATAAAAAGGCATAGACCATACCCTAGTCATATAGGAATGAGGCCCATGACTCCCTCCACTGAGCAATATGGAACTAGTATTAAGCCCGAACGACTATTATAAAGCACCTTTAAGCGAAGGGTGCAGAGGAGGGATATGATCCCCACCATAACAGATAGCATTAAATGGATCAGTGGTACCCGTGAAGGATCCTTGCAAGGGAACGCTAGAACTCCTTCTCCCCAGACCAACAGTATATAGAGTAGAGTAAGTTAAAGTCAATCTAGAGTAAAAAACCGGCATCCCATACAAAAACGGAGCACTAGACATGTTCTTTATAGAAGGAACAATGGTCATAGTCGTTGATGGGACTATGCCACTACCAAAAGTTATAGGTTTATGGTCAGTCATAGTCCTTATAGGTGGAGGTGGAGGAGGGGGAATGAAAAACCCTCCTTCTGCAGACGATATTGGAGTATGAGGACTCCCAAAAGAGGTAGCACTAGTTTCTTCCATCACCACTCATCTAAAAAAATGACACTCAAGTGAATTCACCTCAAGAGGGACTACCTGAATAAGAAGTGGGCTGGTAAATCAGTGATCGGAGGGTTTGCGGGCATGAAGCCTTCAACTTCAAGGTCATAAATGGTGGAATCCTCCGATGTAAGTGTATCTTCTCCAGGAGTAGGCTCAGTCACAACTCCTGGCATCCTGGTCACTTCAAAAGAACCCTCTTGATCTAGAATTCACCTTAGTGGTTGCAGAGGTGGCTCCAAAGTAACTGGCGGTAGGACCTAAAACCTATGTGAATGGTGGAGTTGTTGATCATCCACCTTGTGAAATGATCGAGAGACACTCAAATGTTAAGATAGCATGAAGCACAGAGCACACACTAAAAATTCCCTAAAGTCAAATCAAGCAATCAACACACTTCCAGGAAGAACAGTTACGCCAATCAACACTAGAGAAACTTATCGATGCAAGTGTAACTCAAACACTAAAACACCCTCCAGGTATACTCTGCAAATTTTGATCTGACGTCTACCCTAGGTACTACGGTATACCCCCGAAGTCACCTGTGTAAGTCGCTACAAAAAGGAAACTAGGTTTCCAGCTCACAGTGAGTCACTAGGTGGGTACAATCGACAGTCGATATGATTGTAATGATAAGTATAGAAAAGTTAAAATCCTTTCAAGGGCACCTAAGGAAAATCATGTAGATGAAAATTGAGGATCTCGAATGGATTCAAGGTCCACGAAGATCCGTAGTTAAATGTAGTAAGAAAAGATCCCAAGAATTACCCTCAATATAAGATCCCCACTACGTTTTGTCTGGCTTTGGAGGGGTTGTCTCCTCTACCTTTCCTCACATGACCTCATGTTTAGCCCCTGTGTTAGATGGGGGTCCTAGATAGATCTTACAAAACTTGAATTTTACACTCCTTATCACAGATTCTTAAGTTTATTTAATTAGCCTTGAAGAGTTTCCTCTCCACACCTATTTCAAGGCCCTAAAGCCTAGACTACTTGGTGTACCTTATAAACAGAAAAGTCTAGTTGATTTTAGTATTAATCGTTTATTTTAAATAGCTTAATTAGTCAGGGGGTACAGAAGTGAAACTCATGGTTTTCTCAAGAGACGAAAGAGGAGTTAATAATCTTTTTAGAACATTGTGCAGAAATCAAACTACGTTCTACAACTGAAAAAATGGCTTTTTAACTTTGAAGGTGAAAACTTTTCAAAATATAGACTAAGATCCTAGAATGATTTTTTGTTTCAAAATGCAAGGCAAACTACTAAAAATTTCAAGGAAGAAACCTAAAAGGAACTTTGGAATCAGAACTCTTTTCTTTTGTAAAAATAGTCTATGCTACAAACATCAAAAAAACATGCATAATAAAATTCAAATGCAGTTAATGAAGTACAACAAAAAATTGATTTTTATATGCTTAGAAATGAAAATGACAAGAAAATGATAATTTTTCCATTTTCAAATCATAGTCAGGGGAAAGAGAAGACAAACCAAATACTGAAACAGAGCCTAAACCACTGCTTGAAATCAGGGATTCACAGGAGGACCTAAATCTCACAAGTTCACCCTTAACCTTGAAAAAAAACAAAAGAGATAAAGAAACAAAAATATTCTTTACAAACTGCAAGATAATATGAGCCTTGAACCTATCCAAATACAATCAATAGAGACCCTGGAGAAAAACATGAAGACCTGAGCAGCAAAGAGATTCCTAACAGGAAAGAAAAAATATTTTGAAAAAACTCTTCTAGAACATAGAGACGCGTGTTGTGCATGAGCAGCTTGCATATGTACATGGGTTGTGTATAATGCAGAATGTGTATGTACGCATGCTATACAAATAACAGGGCACGTACACCTCTACACATTTTTCAAAAAAGAAAAATTTTGGATAGAAAACTTGGGCAAGGGAAGTTGGTAGGTACCTGGAAGGTGACCAAAGACCCAACCTAACTTAGAACACCCAAAAAACTAAAAATCAAACCCAACCAAGATCTCCCACAAATACCCTAGAAATAATCCCGAGTGGAGTCGCCAATTCTGTTATGGGGAAATTTTCCCCTAAACTAGGTCTAAGGAATAGGTAGAGCAATAACTCCCTTAAAAGACTAACTTATCTCTAATCTACCCCAAAATAATCTAGATTAAGTGATGAGAGAGAGGGAAGAGAAGGTTAAGAAGATCACCTTGAATCCTTATGGTTGATGTAAACCTCTTCCACTTGTTTTTGTCCCTCATATCACAAATATCCCCCCAAAGTTTACCTACAATAGACTAAGAACGCAACACAACAACATATACAATATGTAGTAATCACTTAAAATCATAAATATAGATATACATGATAAAATATATAATAACATGTACACATAAAGTTTTGGGACAAAGATAATCTCTTTTATTCATATACAAGATGAAAGGTTACAACCTTTGGTTGTGGACACTACTCTATGAACCAAGTCCGAGCTCCTCTGTCATGACTCTAAGTCCACCAATTCCACATAGAATTATCATGACCAACTTTCCAACATGGGAAGAAGGAAGGGTTGCATAGGGAGAATGGTTGTAGGGGAAAGATGAGGATAAAATTCATAGCTACATGTAAAACTTGGGCAATGAGAGGGAAAGGATTTTGGCAAAGTTTTCTTATTCTCTTGTTCATATGTCTAAATGACTCCCTTAGACTTATTTTTATATGATAAAAACATGGTTATTTAGTTTGGGGAAGGGCTATAGGGCGTAAAATAGTTAGGAAACCATTCATAGCCAATAAACTCCACCGAATTACGTGCAATTTTATATTTTTTTCATTTTTTGGAGGTAAATGCAGGCTAACTAGCATGCAACAGGTGTATGTATGTGGGCGTACTAGCATGAAACACGCATATGTAGGCAAGATAATAGTGCAGCAGAGTGTGTACATTATCCAAAAATATTTTTTAGAAGGAAACCTCAACAATATGATTGGAAAAGGATACAAATGGATGGGTCAATGTCTTGGATGCATAGATGTGGCATTTTTGGACTATAACGGTGATGTTGGTTGAATTTGAATTTACGCACTACTTCCAGTGCTCTGATTGCTACTACTTTGTCCTCCCTTTTTAACTATAAGTGATTTTGATAAGTCTTCAATTGTTATTTCTGATTGTGGTGACGCACATGGGGTTGTAGATTCGACACGAGATCTGTTCTGAGTAGGAATTAAAGGATCTTCTACTATAGGAATAGATTGGAACTCCTCTTCCTCTACTCTTATTTGTGGTATCTCCATGATTTGGATTATTGCGTAAGTTCCTCTCCCCTCTAGCTCACTGCGCGACTCTCCTTTCTCAACACTAGTATTTCACCTTGTGTACCTCCTTCGTCTGTGCAGTTCTCCAAAATCTTCTTCTTCTTCTGGTATACCTTCTCTGACTCTCTGTATCCTCAGTCCCTCCCTTCCTTATTCATCACTTCCTTCCTTCTCTCTTATCCTCGGACTATCCTCTTGTCAGACCTCGGTTCCCCTATGTGCACGAAGCCCCCTAGCAGACAGATTAAATTGTCATCATGCACTTGTCACACAACAACATATTTATCCATGTACCCAATGATTTCATGAACCTTCCACATGTACTTTTGAATAAGTCCCTCTATGCAACACTATTTGACTGGGTACAATCTACTACGAACTCTGTAATATATCCTCCTAATATGCTATCCAACCAAAAATCAATTGCGCGAGAAGTTTTATTACTTACAGAATTTAGATGTAATACCAACTCATGAGTCCAATTGCTTGGCGCTGCATCTCGGTACCTTCCAGTATTCTCCACTAATATTTCTAACCACTTCGTCAGGATAATTGGAGTATACCAAAGAAAATTTCATGAAACTATTTGTATGCATACCTCTTCATCCACTGTTCGTTATTCATCTAAGGGTTTCTATTCTCTTTTCATGCAAACTCTCGTTCCTTCCTTTCTAACCATTCTAAAATTTCCTTCTTATTCAACCTCCAAAACATTCTTGTAATCGCAAAATCTGGGTCCCAGCAACGAAACCATTTGTTGGGGTTGTGCATAGTTGTAATACCCTAGGTTCAATTTGTCGTTGACCAACAAAACTCTTCATACACCGACCCTTTTGGTATCACTTTCATGTGCATATGAAGTCTCAACCAAGGTATCTATTGGGACCGTAGGAACCAAGTTTCTACAATAGTGAGGGAATGGGAGGTGATTATTCTATTCATTCTTAATTATTTTTTATGTGCGCATTATTCCGCAAGTGCTCTTCTTTGTTTAATTAGTGGATCTCATATTCATATTACCATTATATTGAATATTACAACATAAACTCGTTAACTTAACTGTCATAACTCTTTCTCCATGATTACACATAAGACAAATATACTCTAATATACATCCAGACAGATTCCATAAACAATCACACAAAAGATAGTCAACGTAGCATTTAACACGGTTCATCCAAATCTGAGCTACGTCCACAACGGCTAGCTTCTTTATTATGCATTTGGTAATTTCTTTAGGCTTTCACACTACTCTTACAACAACACATCATGGTTATCATCTCCTTCTCCTATCATAGCCACTCTACAGTGCAAGCCTTTCTCTCTCCCTGCATCATCTCCTTAGTATCGCTCGTGAAGAACTCATCCAAAAGGGAACCACCCCCTATTATCTCAACCCATTAAATATATATACATGATTTCTAGGGCTTAAAACCCTACTTTGTTTATCCCCAAAACTCTATTACAATACATGCTAACTTCAAGTTAACTTTTTGTTAGGCCTACTTTCACCTTATTTTCCGTCTACATGTTGCTTTTTCACTATGAATGATGTTCTTCTTTCTTTTATGTGTCCTTCTGTATTTATCACGTCAGGATTCCATCCCTCATTTTCTCTCGCTTTCTTCTGCATATTTATTCTCTGCTTTATTCTTCTCTCTACTTTATTCCTACTTTTGCACACTGTCTTCCTGAATGTGCCTCACTTGTGCACTCCCTAGTATTCCTTATTCTTCTATGCATTTATTCTACACTTGGATTTTTATCAAAATTGTATCCAAAACTACATGTCCAACATTGGCCCATTCTACTTCTTCCTTTTTCAGTTTTAGTTCATTCGTAAGAGCTATAGGGAGAAGGAGTGGAGGGCTCATCCTTATCCTAATCCAATTAATTCTCATTGTCCTTAGAGTTTCTTTATACCATGGTGTTCTGAGGATGGAAAGTTGTAGTATGTTTGGAGAGTGACACTCTTTGATTCTCAAGCCATGAGGTAAGGAATTCCACCTCATGTGTAAATCATATCATTGATTGATCCATCCTCATGTACGTCTTGGATTGGGAAAGGGAAATGAACTGTTGAAGAGTATCCATGGTATTGTTGGTTAAAGTGGTCACTGGTGTAATCCAACAATGACTTGAGGCTTGCATTTCTGAGATGTGTTGGCTTGTGTCCATCTTTGTTCATAGTTGTGAGTCCTGAGATTTCCAACATTGATATTCTAGACCAGTTGCATTGGAGCCCTAGAAGGAGAAGGAATGTCTGAGGGACTGTGTGGCAGGGAAGGGTGGAGTTCCATTCTCTTGGGTCATGTAGGCTGGGGTAGAAGAGAGTTAGGTACTTGGATTGTTGTGAGTACTAGGAAAACCTATGAGAGCATGAGTGTTGACTGGTTTGGGAAGCCAAGTGACACTCTAGAACTATCCTTGTGGATTCATAGCCCTGGTGTAACACACCCACGGCGGGGTGTAAAAATTTTGTGCTTCTTAAGAGAATCAATGTCCTCATTTGGGGCTTCTACTCCATTCTGCTCTTCCAGGGACCCCCAGCCATGATCTCCATGCTCTAAACCGAACTCAGAACTGGAAGATATCCTCTTCTAATTCCTTTGGGTTCTTCCATTCCCCTTATACTTGCATATGACTATGAGCTGCGACCCAACGCCAAAACAACAGGTGCCAAGACAACCACCACACGAATTCCTCGGGAATGAAAATTCTCCTAAGTTCACAATACAATGTCACATATCCTTGGGGATTTTGACGGTCCTAATTTTCTTTGGCGTTCAAGAGTCCTGGACGCTCACACAACCTTTCCTCTCGAAATACTCTGTACTCGGAGTTCTATATCAAGCGCCCTGCGTCCTTCCAGATCAACGGTCCTAGTTTACTTCGGGACTTCGGTGTTCAGGTGATCCAAACATTCCAACAATATGTTCTCCTGGAGTACTTTCTTCTAGATTCAAGGATCGTGCACCACATGTCCTTCCCGATCAACGGTCATGGTTTACTTCGGGACTTCAGCGTTCGGGTGATCTAAACATTCCAACAATCCTTTCTCTCGGAGTACTTTCTTCTAGAGTCGAGGATCATGCGCCACGYATCCTTCYCGATCAACAGTCATGGTTTACTTCRAGACTTCAGTGTTCGAGAGTTTCTACCTCTCCACAGTCACTTTTTCCCGAAATGCTTTCACCTGAAGTTAACGATCTATTGATGCATGTCTCCCACAAATCGATGACTACAAATCACTTTGGCTATTCAGGCTTCGTGATTTTCGAACACTCCAAYGCATTTTTCCTCCGAAGTACTTCATATCCATAGTTATATATCGAGCRACACGCATCTTTCCAATCAACGACTATAATCTACTTCGGGACTTCGGCGTTCGGAAGTCCTTACTCGCGTAACCCCACTTTCCTCCGAAGTGGCTATCTCCCGAAATGGAAGATATGTTGACACCTATCCTCAGCGGATGGATGGCTCAAATGAACTCTAGCTCTCTAGCCTTCAGGATTTCTTATTCAACAGATCCCCTTTTATCCTGGAAAAATTTCACACGAAGTCGATGGATTTCCACCATGTATCCTCTCCCTCAGATCGACGGTACAGACGGACTTCGTCGCTCCGCGGATTTCCAAGGGAAGATCATGGTCAACCATCTCTTAATACCCCAGTGTGTGCCACTATGCGTGGGAGACCAGGCATCGTCATCAATCGACACATGGGTCCCCACGTACTCTTGACGTAATCACCATATTCCCTTGATCGAACAGTAGAGAGGGGTCCCGAAGGATCCATAGATCCACGGTCCACATTACTTTGCTACTTCATTCTTCTTCCAAAAAAGTGAACCTTCCCTTTCAATACTTCAGCCTCTCTATTATTCCTCAGCTTTGTTAGCTCTTAAAGGCTTAAGGTCATTACGCTCTTTCTCCTGAACTTAACACTTAGAAGGGTCTTCTGCACACCGCTTGCGCTCCTTCATCAAGTCTAGAGCCTGAGTGGTTCTCAGTGTTTGCTTGCCTCGTAGAGAGCCTGTGCATATATGCACCACCTCTCCTGAGCTTAACATACTCCATCCTCCAAGGGACTCATAATGATTAGGAGGGTCAACATGCATACATGAGACGGTGCCCAAGGTCAACGAACTCACAGTTCATGACTCTAGCGTAAGCCACCACAGGACGCAAGCATTTACAAGTATAAAATAGGAAATTAGGTACTTACTTAAATACATAATTTAAACAAGAATAAAGAGATACAGTATAACCATTAAGAAAACATGCACATCTCTGGGTCATTCAAAGTATATCTAACTTTAATTCACAGTACCACTTAAATACACAAGATATGTGATTACTTATCTATTACATGTGGTAGCCAACTAACTGACTGTGGGTGTTTTTCCTTCCACCCGACCATAGGCTCAAAGGCATTCATTCTTATCACTTTGGCCACCCTCGTGCCAAGCCATGATATCACCAGGGAACTCTCACAGTTCTCAAGGGTTATTTCTCTGTTTCAGCTTCTGCTCAGGTTCTATTCTCTACAACTTTCAGAGATTTATTTCTCTGTTATGGCCCTGGGTGAGGTTTATCACATGATCACTCAGCATCAAGCTCACGGCCTTGTGTTCATCATTCATTGGAGAGCTCTGCCCATTTCCCTTACAAGCTTACACTCTCATCTGGTATCTCCTCTCTGGTTGTCCGTGTGTATGTATCTTACCTTCCTTCTTTAGGAAGGTTTTTGACCTATAATGTTCCTTATGTCATAAGGAATCTCGAGTCTGCATATCTCTGTGGTACTTTGGGCTGACATTCTGCAGCAATACCATGCTTCCATTCATGGGGGTGGTTGATAATTCAACCACTGTTCCTTTCTTTATTAACTGGTTTCTCCCCTTGGGATCCGAAGGAGGTTTATCATCCTAATCAAGGGAAATTTGGGGTTATTTTATATAATGAACCATCCCTTATAGTTTTCACATTCTTTCTCTAGTGATATCATGCCTAGTACTTTCAAGGCTTCACCCCCATAGTCAGTTATTTTCAACCCAAAAAATAATACATTTACATTTTCCACATGCCTTAACATGGTAATCCTAGTTTATGATTAAGTTACAAACTGGGGGAAACATGGGTGTTACAATTCCCTTCCCCTTAAAGTAACATTGTCCTTGGTGTTCTTCTCAAAAACACCCGTCATGCCTTTCTCATTCAGTTATTTTAGAAATCTTGATCCTTCTTTCTCGGTCAAGTCCTTTTTCAAACCCTTAATCTTTGTCACCTGCTTTCAGTAATTCTTGGACAACAAGAACATTAATCATACTCTCATGTGATAACATTGTAAAAAAAATTCTAGGAACGGTTTTCTAATCTTATCACAATAATTATCAGTGCATTTAGTGGATTTGTATCCGCATGGTTGTCTTGTTATCCAGGCTCACTATTTTTTCCTTGACATACCCATTGTTTGTATGATCCCATTATTCTACAAGAACTATCAAGGTCTCCTCTTCCTTTCGGTCACTCACCATCCAGGCCCAGGCTCAAGCATCCCCTTCATTGCTATACAATCCCTCAAGTGATCCATCTTGCCAAGTTTTTCTCGCATAGAAAGAACTACCCATCATGTGCATGATCCCAATATTTTACAAGAACTATCATGGTCTCTTCTCCCTTGCGGTCACTCACACTCCAGGCCCAAGCTCGGGCATCCCCTTCACTGCTATACAGTCCCTTGGGTGATCCATATTGCCTTACCAATGTTTTCTCACACATGAAGAATTCCAGAGACTTTATCGAGCCTTACAGTCGAGGCGTCCCTCAGAATTTCTCTGTCGAGGCGTCCCTCCGGCTTGTGTTATCTCAACACAATATATTCTAGGCAATCATGGCTTACCACGGGGTTCTCGTTCTTGTGGCTCAATAGTATCCATTTTTCATCATTTTTCCTTTCTGGACAGATCTTTTCTTCTCACCTGTATCACATGCATACAAAAATTCATGAGACATCATCATAAATTTTAATTCAAAATTTTTCTTGTAAATCTGTCACCTATAGATTTCCAAATTTCATATTTGTTCTGCACAGGAACCAGATTCATAATTATGGGACTTTCCTTCCCATAGAAGTTTGGCTCACCAGATAATTGGTCTTCCTTATGGGATTACAACACTGCCACATCCAAGACCCCTTTGCTTCCTGCACTTTCAAATTCAATCAGCGAAACAAATTGTTAGTTTCCCATGCATGTATATTTTATTACACCTTTATAACGTCGTCACAAACAATTTCAGAATTGTGAATACTAACAATAAATTTACTTTCTCAAAAAGGAAATACCATTCCTTGTAGTTTGGCTCAGCAGGCAATTGGTATTCCTTATGGGATTACAACATTGCCATATCCATGACCCTTGTCTCCCTGCAATTCATTCTTTACATAGCCAAACATA
>JASDQU010244144.1:91539-106769 GCA_032191745.1 Picea mariana | reverse complement strand
GAGCCTAGACATGATCATTAGATAGTTAAAAAACATATTTTTATATATATTCATGGGACGCTAAACTAGGGCTTGATATATACCTCAAACAATGATATACAACTGCATGGATTTACTGATTCATATTGGGAAGGGAGTGCAGATGACAGAAAGAGTACTTCTGGTGTATGTTTTAGTTTGGGATCTACTATGATATCATGTGCTAGTAGAAAATGTAATTTTGTTGCACTCATAATTGTAGAAGCAGAGTATATTGCATCTTGTTATGCTTGTACAGAGGGTATATGTATCTGTAAACTATTTTTTGGACTATTTTATTAAAACACATTGAGATAAAGTACTAAATTCTTCGTGATAAAGTCCATAGGGTAAAAGTGATTCTCTAGTATATCTCCATTGATGAACAAAAAAATCATATTTTGATGAAGCCTATCTTGAATATAAAGTTTTCATACTTTAGGGACAAGCTGGGCCTTGTGGATATTTCTCCCTTGTTTGAGAGGGAGGAGATGACTTCCTTGGTTGGGAGGAAGTGTTGATATGCGACATCTTGGACTGTCAGTGAGCTGCAGATTTGTATCATGATAGTACAAATTAGATATGGTCATACAAATTAGATATGATGATTTCATCATGTTAGTTATGTTCATGGTAGTACAACTTAGATATGATACAGATGGTTAGAGTTGTGGATGATACAGTGGCCTTAGGTGCATCATGATAGTACATCTTAGAGGTTGACATACAACTTAGATATGATGTAATGACATCATGCTAGATATGTTCATACTAGTAAAACTTAGAGATGATGCTTATGAGTCACATCATGCTAGATATGGACATGGTAGTACAACTTAGAGGTGGACATACAACTTATATATGATGTATTGACATCATGCTTTGTTAGAAAAATAGGATCGCAGAGCAATAAAATAAAATAAAATGCAGAAATAAAACATAGAAGATACACAATACAATAGAGACACATATATACGTGGTTGACCTAGTGTGGGCTACGTCAACCAGTGAAATTTCTAGGTCCTTCCTTTATTGTTATCCAACAAACGAAGGGATACAACTAATCCATATTATTTTCAGAACGAAATGAGAGTGGATATATAATAAATAAATGTACATAGATATATTGAATATCCAATACTATAACAGAAATGTATCACAGATGAAACCATAAACACAGATATACAGTAATGGCAGATGAAGAACAATATAACTAGAACAACACCACAATAATACAAAAATGATACCAAAATAACACCAGAAAGAGAACTTTGATTTACTAAGAGAAATGTTCACTTTCCTCTTCGAGGGGGCAACCTCCAACAGGGAAGAACTCTATTACAATAATATCCAAGACAAAAGTTCTCATAACCTCCACTCATATTTATACTAAATATGTCTATCAAAAGAACAATCTATATGAAGATCCTTCTAACAACGAAATATTCTATTAGGTCTTTTTACATTGGAATTATTCATCCTTATTGCTAGGCCTTATTAAAATTGAAATTTATTACATCATAATATATTATTCTACCGAGGTGAGGGCTTAGGTCCCTAGCATGTCATCCCCCTTAAAAACAACCTTGTCCTCAAGGCTTGAGATGTGGAAATTGTTACAAAATGGTAGTTGGTTCCCAAGTAGCATCTTTTGGAGTTGTATCTTTCCACTGGACTAACACTTCCTCGATGGTTCATTGACGCAGACGATGCTCATGCTGGTCCAAAAAAACTTGCGGTTGTAACCAAATGGAGTCTTCTTCATTCAACTTAGGAAGGTTAATTTGAGTTTGGAACTTATTTCCAATCACCTTCATTAAGATCGAAACAATAAAAACAATATGGAGCTTATAATGAATGGGAAAAGCTAACTAATAGGTCACCTATCCCACACAATTGATAACGGTATAAGGACCATAAAATTTGGGCGCCAGTTTCTGACAATGGTCAGCCTTGAGGGAATTTTTCTTGTAAGGTTGTAGTCGAAGAAACACTTGATCCCCTTCTGAAAATTGATGTTTAGAGCGATCTTGATATTATTGTTGCTTCATTTGATTCTCATCCATAACCAAATCCTCTTTGAGGGTACAGAGAATAGCCTCTCGAACTGTAAACGTTTGGTTAACCACCTCAACCTTCAGGACACCTGAAAAATATGAGACAAATGAAGGTGGATTTTTTCCATATTCCACTCCAAAAGGGTTCATGTCGGTAGTTGTATGGTACGAAATGTTGTACCACTGTTCAACTAGTGGTAACCATTGAGCCCACTGATTTTTCCTTTTTGAGGAAAAACACCTCAAATATGTTTCCAAACACTTGTTGACAACTTCATTTTGATCATCAGTGTATGGATGATAAGCTATGATAAGATGTAATTGGATGCCTTGTACCTTGAATAATTCCTACCAAAAATTGCTCGTGAAAGTTGGGTCACGATAAAAAACAATAGAATATAGCATGCAATGAGGCTTGAAGACCTGATCCATCAAAAGTTGAGCCACAATGGATGTTGGAAATGGGTGTTGAAGAGCAAAAAAATGAGCATAATTGGAAATATGATCAATTACCACCATGATGACTAATTTATTGGCTGATTTAGGTAAGCCTACAATAAAATGCATAGAGATCTCCCGCCAAATAACAGGTGGAATTGGAAGCAGTTGTAGTGTGACAGGAGATTTGATTGTTTCTCCCTTGTTGCATTGACACACATCACTTTCAACCACAAAATTACGAATGTCCTGTTTCATACCATCCTGGAAAAAAGAATGTTTGACCTTGTCATAGGTTTTGGTAAACACGAAGTGCCCAACTGTGGGTGTAGAATGAAGCTCAAAAAGTATCGTGGATTTAAGTTTTGACTTTTTACTTAAATAAAAATGGCCTTTTTATCAATGCTCATCATGGAGTCAAGAGTACCTCGGGGAAATTTGAGAATTGGACTGCAATTGTTGTATCAAATGTGAAGTTTTGGGATTGTGTAGCCATTCCTGGCGAGTAGCTTGGAGTCAATATGGTACAATGAAGGAAAGAGAAAAAAGAGACACTTCATCTTCATGTTTTCGATAAAGTGCATCTGCAACCACATTGTCTTTTCTTTTCTTGTAAATGATATCATAATCATATCCAAAGATCTTAGTCACCCATTTTTTTTTTCTTTTGGGAGGAAATGCATTGATCCAAAAAATACTTGAGGCTTTGATGATCTGTATTAATTTGGAAGCATTTCCTGAATAGATAAGGGTGCCAAATATCAACAGCATGCAAAATAACCAACATTTCCTTTTCATAGATTGATTCACCCAAATTTATCTCAAACATTTGTTTGTTGGTAAAGGCCAAATACCAACCCTCTTTCATAAGGAAAATGCCAATTTCTTTCTCTGAAGCATCACATTCCAGGACAAAGGTATTTGTGAAATCAGCAAGGGCGAGGACTGGAGTGGTGCACATCGCCATGTTCAAGGTTTGAAAATACTGAGCAACTGTTGAATTCGAAGTGAAAGAATTCTTTCTAGGGAGTGCAGTAGGAGGTGACGCAATCTTTCCATAATTATTAACAAACTTGCGATAATAACATGTTAAGCCCAGAAATCCATGCAAGATTTTGACAGTCATTGGGTGAGGCTAGTCTTGCATAGCTTCAATATTTTTAGGATCCACCCTGTCGTTGGCCTTTCCAACAAGATTACTCAAGTACTCGACTTCTAAGGTGCCAAAATCACATTTAGATTGTTTCAGGAAAATTTGGTGCTGAGAGGGTAGATGGAGAACTCGATCCACATGAGCAAGATGCTCTGTCTAGGTTTTTCTATAGATGAAGATATCATAAAAAAAAAACGAAGAAAATATGATGGAGAAAATGACGAAATACATGATTCATGAGGCTTTGAAAAGTGGAGGGAGCATTACACGAGCCAAAGGGCATGACCGAAAACTCATAGTGGCCCTCATGAGTTCTAAAGGCAGTCTTAAGAATGTCTACCTATTTCATACAGATCCGGTGGTATCCAGAACAAAGATCAAGTTTAGTAAAGAAATGGGCACCACCTAATTCATCCAAGAGGTTTTCAATGATAGGAATGGAAAATTTATCTTTAATGGTGATTTTGTTGAGGGCGAAGAAGTCGTGACACATGAGACAAGACTCTTATTTCTTAAAGACCATGATCACTGCAGAAGAGTAGGGGCTCGTACTAGGGCGTATAACACCTGCGTTGAGAAATTCTTGAACCATTTACTCAATTTTATTTTTTTGGGGAAAAGGGTGACGATAGGGATGGATATTGGAAGGAAGACTTCCTACGACAAGGGGAATGGAATAATCATGAACACCGGGAAGGAGGGAGTCCTTGGGGAGTGTAAAAAACCATTTGATGTTTAGAGAGGATGGCTTGGAGGCCCTGGGGAAAAAAGGGTGTCTCAACTTCTTGTATGGCATGGAGTTGGGAAATAACTCCAAAACGACCTTCTTTGAGCATATTTTCCATGTGATCGGAACTAATGATCTTTGGGGAACCAACAATAATGCCTTGGAATTTATATTATTGGCCCTCCTAGTTGAATTGATGGTTAATTCCTTAAAATCTATGAGAATAAGACCCAATGTCCTTAGCCATTATGCACCCAACACAATGTCACAACCACCCATGTCGATAGAAAACATATTAAATTTCAGGTGGTATTCACCAATTTGGAGATGCACATTCTCACAACGCCATTTACATTTCATGGACCCGCCATTGGAAATCATGATTTGAAAATTATTGACTCCACAGATATAACAATTAGTTTCTTGGGAAATGCAACGATGAATAAAATTATGGTTTCTTCGACTATCAACAAGAATGATGACCTTCCTATGCTTGATGTAACCAATTATCTTGAGAGTTTGGGGACCAGAGAAGCCAGTGAGAGCATTTAGGGAAATGACCAGTTCTACTTCCAAAGTGTCTGAGGGAGGGGTTATGTTAGTGGGTTTAGGTGATATAGATAGAAGGGGAGCCTCAACATCCTCCTCTGAAACATTCTTCGAGATGGCCATAAAAATATTTTTTTCCTTACAATTGTGTCCCGAAAAATATTTGTCATCACAATTATAACAGAAACCTTTCAGTTGGAGTTCAACCATTTTTTCCTTGGTCAATTTTTGGATCATTAGTGGAGTAGAAGGAGAAGTGGGATTTACTGGTTTACTGTGAGGAATAAAGGAGGGGTTTTGGTTTTGAGAAGAGACAACCTATTGTGATTCCTTAGCTCTTTTAGTAGCCTCCACCCAACCCTGAGGTTGAGCCATGAGGACATGGGAAAGAATCTCATCCTTGAGGCCAGTCATAAAACATTTTCGGAAAAAAACATTAGACATGGCCTCTGTACGAAAAGTAAGTCACTCAAAAGTAGCTATAAAGTTTTCAATTGTGCCAGATTGTTTCAACTTTTTAAAACAACCTAGATGGCTAGTGTGAGTGTCGAAGAGTTCATAAATCTCTACCACAAAGTGTGTCCAAGCAACATACCCTTGGTAGTCAATTTTTATCCATTCCCACCATTGCCAACGTTCTTGTTCTTGATGAAGAACACCATACTAGAGTTTGGCCAACTCATATGTAATTTTGTACAAAGAGAAATAATGTTCCATTTGAGTTACTCAGAAAGTGGGATTCAAGCCATAAAATTTGGTCACATCCACATGCAGAAGGCGTAGGTCACGTTGAAAGTGATGGGGATTAAAATTATGGGAGTAAGAGGAAGTTTCACCTTTGGTATGCAAAGGTGGGTCAGATAAAGGAGGATCTGCAGGGATATGAATCTTGGTGCAAATCATCGTAGTGACATATTCAAGTTGGGTAGTAATGTCTTGTTTTAGGTCTTGGTCGAGTTCCTCAATTGAGGTGGTGATGGAGGAACTCATGTTATTATTTATGGTGGAAATATTGACACTGAGTTGGCTCACTTCTTTTTAGGTCTCTGTGAAATTAGAGTGTAAGGTATTGAAGCGAGCTTCAAATTCTTAGCTATGGGTATGGGCCATGATGACAAGGGAACCGAAAAGGGGCAGGTGGAGTCGAAAATATTGCTAAAAAATTATAGGTATCAATGCAATAAGGGCTAAGAGAGAAATCCAATGGAATAGGTCTCAAATAATGGTGCCAACAGGATCCATACTTTTTTATTATGCCTGCAAATTTATACTTCGATCTGAAGAATATTACAGTGGTGAAATGCCCAAATTCTTAATCAAGAAGAAATGTGTAGTAGCTTGGAAACTTGAATCCAATAGACAAATTTGCGCGGCAATATATATTGTCTATTCTGTTTTTGTTTCTTTCCCCAAAGGTTTGATATTCAAGGGTTCTACAGACAAGGGTTTTCCCTATGTTATAGCTCTCTGATATACGTGCAGGGTCCAACAATAGTACTCGTCCCAATATCTTAGGGCACCAACTAAGGAGGATAGATAGTTCTCGTAGCCATACTAACTGACTACCCATGTATTAGAGAGTATATTCCCAAGTTTTTTCCTCGGTGGCACTATAGTATTCAGGTGGTCGATCAATTTATCTCTCCAGGGCTTCAGGAAATATAGGTCGATCTATATACAGGTTTTGTCTGATGCTCTACCACTCAAAGGGGTACCAAGAAGGGTTACAAGGGTGGCAAATAGATGTGCACTTAATTACCACTTGTATTTCGTGTGTGTATGAATCCCCAACCACAGGTTTATGCACGTAACGACAAATCTTTGTAGCTTAAAGACATCGGAATACGTCTCTACCTTGAAAACAATTAACCCACAATTTTCTTGAAATGACGGTGCTATGATACCACTTGTAGTATTCCAGATACAAAAAAGTATGAAGAACATAAATAAATAGCTAAAAATGAAAAATGAAAAACAATATAACCATAACAACACCACAATAATACCAAAATGATACCAGAATAACACCAGAAAGAGCACATTGATTACTGAGAGGAATGTTGACTTGCCTCTTCGAGGAAGAAGCCTATATCAGGGCAGACCTATATTACAATAATATCCAAGAAAAAAATTCTCACACCCTCAACTCCTATTTATACTAAATATTTCTATCAAACGAACCATCGAAAATATTCCTTATTGCATTCTTGATGGTTCGTTTGATAGAAATATAGGTCTTCTTACATTGGACTTATTATTCCTTATTACTAGCCCTTATTAATATTGACTTGTATTACATCATAATATATTATTCTACCTACATGAGGGGTTAGGTCCCTACCAAAATCCAAAACCCTGGCCCCAGAAGATGAAAATCCATCAGTTTTGTGTACCCCATTTTTGGTATTTTGGTGTATCAACTTCTTAGGGGCATAACTTTGGCATACGATCTTCATTTGGGGCGCACTATAGCTTGTTGGAAAGGTATCCTCAAGGAGATTCATTTTTGGGTATCAATAAGAGCCTTTGACTATAATTGAGAAGATCTATCTTGAAAATCCTTCATTTAGGCCCTCAAAATGGCCCCGAAAATTAAGAACTGCTAAAAATAGTAAATTACCAAAATTGCCAGAAAATTGTTTTGAACTAGTTGGAAACGGTGGGTGGCCACCGATATCCACATTGATAAATCCTCCCTCCTTAGTAAGAAATGGTATCTATTGCGTTGAGTTTCTGGGTGAGAAGAAAAATAGTTTCTTGAATGTGTAGCTTGATGAGGTGCTTTCCTTGTTGGAGAAGTTGCGTTGCTTAGATTTTTTAAGGTTGTCACAAACCTATGGATAGAATGGTTTGACATTTTTAACAAGTCTGTCTACATGAGATGTTTTTGTGGAGAATGAATATTTTCACTTTGTTGCAGTCTTGTAAACCTGCTTCCATTGGATAAAATATGCTTAGGCCAAGGATGTAATGGTTGCAGTATCCTTTTGTTCAACTTTTGAACAGATTTTAAAGAAGCTAAATTTTAAAGTATGATATACTACCTTGCAGAATTTTTTAGGTGGGAAAGTAGTCAAAAACACCTCTAGTATCCTATAGATATGACCCCACAGAGTAACAATGACACTATGGGGTTGAGACTCATTGATAGCATGACACTTCCACATATATGGCTCGCCCAAGAGAACATCACAGACATCTAGCAGGGAAACATCAAATTATAACTCATCCTTGAAGGGTTGTATGTCATATGACAATCGACATTGTTGACTGACATGGAGATCTCGTCTTTGGCGAAGACACTTGATGTTGTATGGTTGTGGGTGTGGTTTTGTCGACAATCCCAACTGTTTGATTACCTCTGTTGAAAGGTGGTTCTTCTGGCTTCTGATATCAACAATAAAATGCAGTGGGGTCCCCTTCACCCACATATGTGAATGAAAAAGGTTCTCCCCCTCTTCAAGATCTGTGGGTTCTTCTAGTTGAATTGTTGTAGTCAAGACAATACCAGTGGGGTCTACGTCGATGATATGTCTTCTGTCAGTATTTTCTGTATGAAATTATGAATCGGGATTTGGCTCATTGTCTTTGATTTCAGCCACCAACGATGTTTTTGAGTGACATTCATCGGTGTCGTGCCAAGGTATTTTGTGGAAGTCATACCATTTTCCAGTGTCCTTCGTCTTCTTGTGATCCTTCTTTTACCATGGCTTGGACTGGTTTTCAGGAGACTGTTTGTTAGGGTCATCTTTATCATACTTTGGTGGTTGTAGATTTGCAGACCCAAACTCTCATTTGTTTTGGTGCTTTAATTTATGCTCAATTTCAACACCATATTGATAAGTAGCACCGAGTGATGAAATGTCCAAAAAATCCATTTCAGTTTGGATGTGTCTGTGTAAAGCCCCGTGGTACTTCAAAAGACAATCTTGTTCAAAGTCTTTGATACCCATCTTGGTGCACATGGTATGGAAGGCATTGGTGAACTCTGAAACTTCTCGGCCTCTGTCTTGCCACAATGTGGTCCATCTCATATACTTCTCCTCATAGTTTACAACAAGGTAATATTGTTCCTTTACTGCGTCAACAAAAAAAATCCCAAGTGGAATCAACCCCATATATTCTAGACTCTTCTGTGGAACTTTGATCCCAGTAAGTTTCCCACCAATTTTTGACATGGGGTGGAGATTTAATGAGTGCAAAGGTGATATTTTCCCTATCGGAAAAATGGTGAACACATAAATAACCTTCTAACATATTTAACCATTTGTCTAAGGCATCTGCATCTATTTGACCTTCAAATATAGGAATATTAAAATTAACCTATACCTTGAAAGGAGAGGTGCTTCCAAAGTGGCCATTTTAGAATATGTTCTTGTTTCTATCGACACATGTTGAAGGATATGGAAAAAATTCTCGATCATTTCTTCCCTTTGTCGGGTGAGAGCTTTCTTAAGCAATAGATTGATAGAATCGTCCGCTCCATCGTTTTTCTTTTATTCCACCATGGAGGGTTTCTTCGGCATGCGAGAGTGATTTTCTTCAAGAGAGACAAGATCGATACCCAAATTTCTATACTTGGACCTAGTCGAGGACATGCACTGAAAAAATTATGAAGAGAATCTCGCTTTGATACCACCAATCTAGATTATTTTTGGCACGAAATGAGAGTGAAGATATAATAAACAAATGTACAAAGATATCTTAGATATCCAATATTATAACAGAAAGGTATCATATATGAAACCATAAACACATATATATATTAATACACAATTTTCTATTAATGAGCAAAAATGTACAAAAATTGTAAAATACTGAGTGAAAGACTCACTAGAATGGTGGCATCTTATCTATGAGAAGAGATGTGACGGATACTCTCATGCGTGAGAAGTTAGTTTTACAATGAGGCTCCAAAGGCCATTTTATGATAAATAAAATCTAAATCCCTAACCCTGGAAGATGAAAAACCAACATTTTTGTTGACCCTGTTTTGGATAGTTTGGTGTATCAACTTCCGAGGGGCGTAACTTTGGCACACAATCTTTGTTTGGACGCACAATAGCTTGTTGGAAAGATATTGTAGAGGAGATTTATTTTGGGGGCTTAATAAGAGCCTTCAACTATTGTTGAGAAGCTTGATCCTGAAAAAAATTCATTTACGCCCTCAAAATGGCCCCGAAAGTTAAAAACTACTAAAAATAGTAAATTACCAAAAATTCCATAAAACTATTTTGATCCAGTTGGAAAAGGTGTGTGACCACCCACATGCACTTGGATCAATAACCTACAACACACCCGTTGTAGCTTCCTCTTCTTTCTCTCATAGTCTCCTTAGTCAGAATACAATATTCGTAATGATACATAGCTGCAATACATTAACCTCATAAAAGAGGATTCCTTATAGGGGAAAAAACCCTAACATAACTTCTACCATGTGACATCCCCAAAAATAAATTGTTTTGAATTTGAAATTTCTTAGGAAAATTATTCCGTTTTTGGTAAATTCGAATTTGGAATTTTTTTGTCATTTATGAAAATTTTGAATTTCAAATTTGGTTAATTGTAATTAATGATTATGGTTGTTGGGTTGAGATCTGATCTAACTCAACTAAGTAATTGACTATGAAACTTGTATGAAACAAAATATTTTATAATTATTGCAGGAGGACAAATGGAACAACCCTGTTAAAATCAGCTGACCATGACTCCATGAGTGGGGAACATGTTGAAACTACCTCAGGGCTGATTGTTACAAGTGGAAAATCAGTAATTTGGCCATTGGAAGCCCCTGAAAATCAGGGATTTGAAAAGCTACAAAAATTCCCAAGGGGAAAAAGACCCAGGCATTTTTGGTTCTTAGAGATGGCATATGTGACGAGGCAGGACGCTGCCAAGTATGCTGGGGAAAAAATTATTGATTTCTTGTTGTTATGAACACTACTTGCAGAGTGTGAGGCAAGGAGAAGACTATTGATACAGAAAGACACTACCGAGGAGGAATTCCAAGTTAGCCCTCATGGATTCATGGTCAGGCTAAGGGGTGAACAGGACAAGTGATTTGGCTGCCCTGTTCTATAGTTGGGAGGAATGTGGTTGTTCCCGTTGTCTTCCCACGAATTCCCACAAACCAATTCAGATATGTATCTCTACTCTCTTCTGCCTATAGATATCTATCTTGTTTTAGAATGATGATTAGAATGCATATACAAGTTGTTGGGTGAATTATTTCTACTCTAATTCTTTTAACTCAAAAATCATTTTATTAATTGGAAGAGGGTATTTGTATATGTATACACATACCTAGTTTCATCATTGTGTAACTCCTTACCATTAATTATATTACAAATGGATGAAACAGGCATAGGATAAACTCTTACCAGACTTAAATCTTATCTCAAATAAGACTACCCGTAGGTATTTATACAACCATTAACAAGTTAAATATTTTAGGACTCTTTTGGGGCTATTTTAATTTCTACGAGACATACCAATACATTCATATACATATTCAGATTCAAGTAGTATTTAACTGCGAAAAATGCTAAACATAAATTATGGGAACTTATAAACATACAGGTGTATGACTATTTTTTTAAGTGGATTGGAATATGCAAAGTTATACAAACAACTAAGAGATGCTTGAGTGTTGCTATAGATATCCAAGTAGGTCCAAAAATAATTTAGAATAGAATTTCTTATGTGAATACTTATTGTTGCCAATGCAGAGTTTTCTTAGTTATCTAAACTGCTATATAGAGAGAATTAATTATTGAATGTCACATAAATTGAAATTCGAGTCCTCCCATTAAAACTGACTAGATAATCAGAGTAAATGATTTCAGTCGTATTTCATTTCAATAACGCAGATATAAAGGATGAGTAATGAAAATACATCATGTATGTGCCATAATCCTAAATTTCAGACTAGAAATTGAATGAGTATCCAAGCTCTACAAAACAAAAAAGTTGTGTTCTATAATAAATTAAACACTGGAGTCCAGATCTGGCGTGGGGATTTTCCCCTCTAATCTCTCTTATGAATTTAAAATACAATTATCCTAGAGGACACCTGTGTCTCTAGAGTAAAAAACTCAATGTTGTTTTCCCCTTGAAGGCCATAACGTGGAACTCGAGTACCTTTCGAATGAAGTCTCGTAATTTTCCAGACCGCCTATCAATCCCTCACTGCAAGAGAAGACTCAATATGTATCAGAGTCATGGAAACAGATCAACAACAACGAATATCAATGAAAATAAAAATCAATAGAAGACTAATGATCAGAATGTTTTCTTATGCAACCAAAATAAAATTAAATATGAACAACCACTTAGCTCGGGGTTAGTGGGGTTCCTCACCTCATTGACAACGTTGAGCGAATCATTCTTCACCGAAGGGGAGGAGTGGGTTACGATTTGGCTTATGGGTACCCGCGCCGCAAAAACAGGGGTCCCATAATTAGTGGTTGTAACCGAACATATACTAAACCAAGTAATCAGTTTGAAATAAAGCTTTTTAGCATTCCAAAAATATTTGCCACCTACTTATTCATATAATCCAGGATGATAAAGCATGCATAGTATAAATCACTTATCACAGAACTATCCATTTCGGAGCCCGATAGAGCTGTAAGTTACAGGTCAGGTTATATATTAGGAAATTACAGAAAATCAAACAAGATAGACGCAGTGGAGCTCTAAGTACGATTAACACGATCCTTCTACAATAACAAAGTAGGAATTGACCAGTACAAGTGTAAAATCACAGACCAACGAATTTGAACAAATCGAAGAAGACAAGTATAAGGAAAACAATTCTTTCGAGCAACTCCTATGAAATAAATTTGAGACTACAATATTGAATCCACAGTGAGAGTCAAATGACCACAATAACTTCATGTATAGGATGATATATGCAACGATAATTTTTCACAAGTACAGAGAACAACCAGAACCCCCAAAAATAAGGTTCAACCCTACAACGAATAATTATGGGGAAAATAATTTGGTCACAAGTTCCGGATGTATAAAATCAAGCCCATGGACTTCTGCATAGTGTTAGGAGTTCAGGACAATCATACATGAACCAGGGATATCAAACAAGCTACAGTAAGTGAAATAAATTACATATAACGATATAACCACAAGCCTTATAGTAGACTCTTTACCCGTGATGGATCTTGCGATACAGATTTCATATGAGATGGAGATTTGATACCCTCATAGAGAGAGACCATAGTTAGAACCAAAGGGACAAACACCAAACCAAAATACTGAGAGGTACTTCATTACAAACTATTTAGGAGTGGCGTATAGGTAATAAAATCCTATAGCAGTGAATGGTCGCCCTCACGGGTTAGATGAGACCACTAGCCATTATGAGATAGGGTTCGACTTCATCATATAGAACCAGGTTAATGGTATTCCGGAAGCTTAAGAGCAGAGAGAGAACGTATACATACATGAATAGAATAGTTACAGAGACCATCCCAAAACACTTTCACGATTGACCTGTCCCAAAAACCTACTGTAACTCGGCAAGAATGGTTGCACGGCTTACCTGGTAAAGTAGTGCTCGTTGGGCAAGTAACGTCTGGTGTTTCCATTGGACAGGAAACCACGTCTTGTCGGGGTTACACTCAGTTCATTTGCAGAATTATCACAGAATGATTTCTTTTCGAACTTACATACACAACGCAAGAGAAGAATGTTCAACAGCCATGGGAAAACCCATTTCGTGACGGATCAGTGGTAAGAGTTATGCATTGTACGAAGACCATGTGATTAGAGTGAGGTGGCAGGAAATCACTCGGCACGAAAGTCGAACGATGAGCCAAAGGAGTACACTACAGGAGATAATTCAATGTTGCAGACACAACTATAACTCTACGGTTCTTGTCAACATTTATGGTGAAAGGACAACCCATTTAGGGTTATGGTCTAGTCTTCATAGACGTCTATATTTCACCTCTTGGCTCCTACCTACTGGATCGTTGATCCTTACACCAGATTCAGTTACCATGGGATCGTTAAACCAACTAAGAAACAAGTAGTGGGTGCCAATTGCAAACCTTAACCACCTAAAATTTAGCGTTATGCGCACCGAAATCATATAATTAACGACTAGGTGTAATAGGGACACTTCCCGCCTATAAACTGGAGTGGACCTACATTACCAAATGATCGTTGTGGTTACACGTTACAATAAACTAGCTGATGGGTATATCGTTTGAATCAACTCGGGGAAATGGAGTCTTTCTAAAGAATACACATGTTTACAGAATCGTTCTATGCAAATGAAATAGAAAATCTAAGATGCATATAGTTTTTTTTTTTTCCAAGAAAAAATTAACTCAAATTTATATAGAGTATAAATTCGTTTACAAAGTCAGCATTCAGCTATGTTCATAACAGTACTGCTCCAACATCCTTGCTCAGAAGCAAAACAAAAACAAACAACCCAACATAACACGCAGGTTGTATACAAGTGAAACCATATACAAGGCAGAAAAAAACCCATTCGAGACCAGATAAAAAAGCTAAACCCGTAGCTGCACGCCCACAATAGAACCTCGAAGTGTTTGATCAACACCGCACGTCGCAGAGGACCTCAAAGTATAGATCAAAACACCGCACGCCCTCAAAAATGGACCTCAAAGCACTGGTCCAAACCCTCAGGAAAGAAACAAAATGAGAACACAGGAAAATGCAACGGGAAAAGAGGCACTGAACAACAATAGTAGAAAAAAAACGAAATCCGGCCGCAGATAGGCCCCTCGCGCCCTCCATGGCGCTCCACGCGGATGCCCCCACTGCAGCCAATCGATTCTGCACCGCCGCCGATCATCACCCCACCGTGCAAAACCCACAGAAGCCACCACCAAACCGCAAAGATATACCCTGCAGGCCTCGATGCCGACTAAAAAAACTGTGAGCCGCCTCCCACACGCCCGCTCTGGTCTCGCCCGCCCGCTCTGCAAAGGGAAGAGCCCGCACCTGTGCTTCACCACGAAGAAATAACAGGGATGCGGCTAGCAAGCCCTCAAGATGCATATAGTTATATAGTCGTGTTATGCCAACAAAAGGGAACTATCAAGGTGAATATATATATATATGATTTTTTTTGGCCCCTCGCGCCCTCCATGGCGCTCCACGCGGATGCCCCCACTGCAGCCAATCGATTCTGCACCGCCGCCGATCATCACCCCACCGTGCAAAACCCACAGAAGCCACCACCAAACCGCAAAGATATACCCTGCAGGCCTCGATGCCGACTAAAAAAACTGTG
>JASDQU010244144.1:68722-81791 GCA_032191745.1 Picea mariana | reverse complement strand
TGGGCATTTGATAATGTTCGATTGTAAGAAATTCAAAGGCAAAATTATTTTGTTTTGCATTAATATATTTACTTAAATGGATTTGTTGGTTGGGACCATGGATTGTTTCCATCTTTAATTGTTTTAACCACATAATACACTTGGGTACTAATATTTGATTTGTTTGTGTGGAAAGCTTCTTAGGGTCTTCGACTTGTGTGGAAATATCCTATTTGTCGAACACTTCACCTAGTTTAAAAAATGAACTCACAAGAAAATTGAGTAACATTGTAACATATTGAGTATCATGTTGTTTGGTAACATTGTACACACTAAATTCACAAATTGCTGGATACACCCATTATCTCACTCAAAACAAAATACTACAAGTTAAGATTATGAATTATAATAAATTTTGCATCATCTACAATAATTGCCAAAATGAGTACAATATTGATACAATTTTCATTATCGTTATTATTATGTCCTATCATGCACATATGGTATGTACTCCAATATATTAATTAGGAAACACACATATCTAATTTTTGTTCCAAGCTAAGTAAGGCAGTGGTTTGAATTTATTTTATTAACGTGGATATTTCAGGAAATTATTTATCTACATACTAGAGGGGGTGGGGTGTAGTGGGAATAAGTCATCATTTTACTTTGTCTTTGTTGTACAAATTGTACCCTTTCGTGGCTATAGTTTACATTCCTTGCAGTGTTCCATAATTCCTAACTTACAAAATCCAATTTTAGGAATTCGACTCCAAGACAAGAAACCCAACTTGGGATGGATCAACATTAGCATAATCAGATATGTGATTTCTAGTCACATTCTCTCACCTTGTTACTCCATGAAATCCTTCATTATAACGCTATCAAAAGAACAAATCCTTTGTAATAAAGGGTTGATAATGGAATATGACCCAAATTCGTCACGCCAGGTGTGACATAGTCTTTACAGTAGTGGGTTACCCAAAAGAAGTGAATAAACTAATGATTGGCAATAGTTTAATATTTATTAAACATCCATAATTTTAATGACATAACTTCTTTGGGATATCAATGGTGTCACAGAAAAATTTAAATTGAAAATATAATGTACACATACACAAGGAATTATTCGAGAGTACTTATCATCTACAACTTGTTAGTATCACAGAGATGACAAATCTTGCCTTCCCTTGAAATTTTAGGATTTACCCAGCATCTTGTTCCACTATTCAAGTCATAAGACTTCATTCATATTTTATCAATGTTGACTTTGTTCATTAAGATAACTATAATAAAGAGAATATTTTTATCTTCTAGATTGGAATTAATTACCACTTTACATTATCTTAATCCTCTTACCCTATATTTCTTCATTGCACCATGATTTCAACTTAACTTTAGATGTGCTAGTATTGTAATTCTAACAATATTATAGAGTGATGTTCTCCTTTATTCTCCAATGGTTTAGAAAAATGTTAGTGTTATTATTCAAACCCGTATAAAGCCATACTTGACTTTGACTAAAGTTTTAAATGATCCTCACAAACATCTTGTTTTTCCTGTTATTTCTGGTGTTGTTGTATATTAGGTACCTAGTCATAGACATACTATCAATGGCTAAAAGACGAACTTCTATAATGAGGATTGGAAGTAGTGTGTATCATTTAATTTTTAATATTATAAATTATAAAGTCTTTTATATTTTCTAAGTTTTCCTCCAAGATTCTCTAGATATGTGGCCACCCCAAGATCCACATCCATATAATATAACATGAGTCACTTAAGTCCCAAAGAGGATTTGTTTTTCGCAAAACCAAAACTATATTGATTTAGAACTATCCTTGTGATGAAAAAGCTTCCCATCCTTCATTAATCAACTTGATATAATGTGTTTTTAGGTAATTTTAGTATGTGTATATTAGCAGCCGATGATATGTCTATCTCAAGAGCATGGATGGGAATTTGATAATGTTCGATTGTAAGAAATTCATAGGAAAATTTATTTTATTTTGCATTAATATATTTACTTAAATTGATTTGTTGGTTGAGACCATGGATTGTTTCCATCTTTAATTGTTTTAACCACATAATACACTTGGGTACTCATATTTGATTTGTTTGTGTATAAATTTTCTTAGGGTCTTCGACCTGTGTGGAAATATCCTATTTGTCGAACACTTCGCCTAGTTTAAAAAATGAACTCACAAGAAAATTGAGTAACATTGTAACATATTGAGTATCATGTTGTTTGGTAGAATTGTACACACTAAATTCACAAATTGTCGGATCCACCCATTATCTCACTCAAAACAAAATACTACAAGTTAAGATTATGAATTATAACAAATTTTGCATCATCTAATAATTGCCAAAATGAGTACAATAATGATACAATTTTCATTATCGTTATTATTATGTCCTATCATGCACATATGGTATGTACTCCAATATATTAATTAGGAAACACACATATCCAATTTTTGTTCCAGGCTAAGTATGGCAGTGGTTTGAATTTATTTTATTAAGGTGGATATTTCGGGAAATTATTTATCTACATCCTAGAGGGGGTGGGGTGTAGTGGGAATAAGTCATCATTGGACATTGTCTTTGTTGTACAAATGGTACCCTTTCGTGGCTATAGTGTACATTCCTTGCAGTGTTCCATAATTCCTAACTTACAAAATCCAATTTCAGGAATTCGACTCCAAGATAGGAAACCCAACTTGGGATGGATCAACATTAGCATAATCAGATATGTGACTTATAGTCCCTTTCTCTCACCTTGTTACTCCATGAAATCCTTCATTATAACTCTATCAAAATAACAAATCCTTTGCAATAAAGGGTTGATCATGGAAAATGACCCAAATTCGTCATGCCAAGTGCGACATAGTCGTTACAGTAGAGGCTTACCCACAAGAAGTGAATAAACTAATGATTGGGAATAGTTGAATATTTATTAAACCTCCATAATTTTGATGACACAACTTCTTTGGGATATCAATGGTGTCACAAAAAAATTCAAATTGAAAATATAATGTACATGTACACAAGGGATTATTAGATAGTACTTATCATCTAAAACTTGTTAGTATCATAGAGATGACAAATCTTGTCTTCCCATGAAATTTTAGGATTTACCTAGCATCTTGTTCCACTATTCAAGTCATAAAATTTCATTCATATTTTATCAATGATTATTTTGTTCATTAAGATAACTATAATAAAGAGAATATTTGTATCTTCTAGATTGGAATTAATTACCACTTTACATTATCTTAATACTCTTACCCTATATTTCTTCATTGCACCATGATTTCAACTTAAATTTAGATGTGCTAGTATTGTAATTATAACAATATTATAGAGTGATGTTCTCCTTTATTCTCCAATGGTTTAGAAAAAAGTTAGTATTATTATTCCAACCTGTATAAAGCCGTACTTGACTTTGACTAAAGTTTTAAATGATCCTCACAAACATCTTGTTTTTCATGTTATTTCTGGTGTTGTTGTATATTAGGTACCTAGTCATAGACATACTATCAATGGCTAAAAGACGAACTTCTATAATGAGGATTGGAAGTACTCTGTATCATTTAATTTTTAATATTATAAATTATAAATTCTTTTATATTTTCTTAGTTTTCCTCCAAGACTCTCTAGATATGTGGCCACCCCAAGATCCACATCCATATAATATAACATGAGTCACTCAAGTCCCAAAGAGGATTTGTTTTTCCCAAAACCAAAACTATATTGATTTAGAACTATCCTCGTGATGAAAAAGCTTCCCATCCTTCATTAATCAACTTGATATAATGTGTTTTTAGGTAAAGTGTCTTTTAATATGTGTATCTTATCATCCGATGATATGTCTATCTCAAGAGCATGGATGGGCATTTGATAATGTTCGATTGTAAGAAATTCACAGGCAAAATTGTTTTGTTTTGCATTAATATATTTACTTAAATGGATTTGTTGGTTGAGACCATATATTGTTTCCATCTTTAATTGTTTTAATCACATAATAAACCTGGGTACTAATATTTTATTTGTTTGTGTGGAAAGTTGCTTAGGGTCTTCGACCTGTGTGGAAATATCTTATTTGTCGAACACTTCGCCTAGTTTAAAAAATGAACTCACAAGAAAATTGAGTAACATTGTAAGATATTGAGTATGATGTTGTTTGGTAACATTGTACACACTAAATTCACAAATTGCCGGATCCACCCATTATCTCAATCAAAATAAAATACTACAAGTTAAGAGTATGAATTATAATAAATTTTGCATCATCTACATTAATTGCCAAAATGAGTACAATAATGATACAATTTTCATTATCGTTATTATTATGTCCTATCATGCACATATGGTATGTACTCCAATATATTAATTAGGAAACACACATACCTAATTTTTGTTCCAGGCTAAGTATGGCAGTGGTTTGAATTTATTTTATTAAGGTCGATATTTAGGGAAATTATTTATCTACATCCTAGAGGGGGTGGGGTGTAGTGGGAATAAGTCATCATTGTACATTGTCTTTGTTGTACAAATTGTACCCTTTCGTGGCTATAGTGTACATTCCTTGCAGTGTTCCATAATTCCTAACTTACAAAATCCAATTTCAGGTATTCGACTCCAAGACAAGAAACCCAACTTGGGATGGATCAACATTAGCATAATCAGATATGTGATTTCTAGTCCTTTTCTCTCACCTTGTTACTCCATGAAATCTTTCATTATAACTCTATCAAGAGAACAAATCCTTTGCAATAAAGGGTTGATCATGTAATATGACCCAAATTCATCATGCCGAGTGTGACATAGTCCTTACAGTAGTGGGTTACCCATAAGAAGTGAATAAAGTAATGATTGGTAATAGTTGAATATTTATTAAACCTCCATAATTTTGATGACATAACTTCTTTGGGATATCAATGGTGTCACAAAAAAATTTAAAATGAAAATATAATTTACATGTACACAAAGAATTCTTAGATAGTACTTATCATCTACAACTTGTTAGTATCACAGAGATGACAAATCTTGTCTTCCCATGAAATTTTAGGATTTACCTAGCATCTTGTTCCACTATTCAAGTCATAAGACTTCATTCATATTTTATCAATGTTTATTTTGTTCATTAAGATAACTATAATAAAGAGAATATTTTTATCTTCGAGATTGGAATTAATTACCACTTTACATTATCTTAATCCTCTTACCCTATATTTCTTCATTGCATCATGATTTCAACTTAAATTTAGATGTGCTCGTATTGTAATTGTAACAATATTATAGCGTGATGTTCTCCTTTATTCTCCAATGGTTTAGAAAAAAGTTAGTATTATTATTCCAACCCGTATAAAGCCATACTTGACTTTGACTAAAGTGTTAAATGATCCTCACAAACATCTTGTTTTTCATGTTATTTCCGGTGTTGTTTTATATTAGGCACCTAGTCATAGACATATTATCAATGGCTAAAAGACGAACTTCTATAATGAGGATTGGAAGTAGTGTGTATCATTTAATATTTAATATTATAAATTATAAAGTCTTTTATATTTTCTTAGTTTTCCTCCAAGATTCTCTAGATATGTGGTCACCCGAAGATCCACATCCATATAATATAACATGAGTCACTAAAGTACCAAAGAGGATTTGTTTTTCCCAAAACCAAAACTATATTGATTTAGAACTATCCTCGTGATGAAAAAGCTTCCCATCCTTCATTAATCAACTTGATATAATGTGTTTTTAGGTAAAGTGTCTTTTAGTATGTGTATCATAGCAGCCGATGATATGTCTATCTCAAGAGCATGGATGGGCATTTGATAATGTTCGATTGTAAGAAATTCACAGGCAAAATTGTTTTGTTTTGCATTAATATATTTACTTAAATGGATTTGTTGGTTGAGACCATATATTGTTTCCATCTTTAATTGTTTTAATCACATAATAAACTTGGGTACTAATATTTTATTTGTTTTTGTGGAATGTTGCTTAGGGTCTTCGACCTGTGTGGAAATATCCTATTTGTCGAACACTTCGCCTAGTTTAAAAAATGAACTCACAAGAAAATTGAGTAACATTGTAACATATTGAGTATGATGTTGTTTGGTAACATTGTACACACTAAATTCACAAATTTCCGGATCCACCCATTATCTCACTCAAAATAAAATACTACAAGTTAAGTGTATGAATTATAATAATTTTTGCATCATCTACATTAATTGCCAAAATGAGTACAATAATGATACAATTTTCATTATCGTTATTATTATGTCCTATCATGCACATATGGTATGTACTCCAATATATTAATTAGGAAACACACATATCTAATTTTTGTTCCAGGCTAAGTATGGCAGTGGTTTGAATTTATTTTATTAAGGTCGATATTTAGGGAAATTATTTATCTACATCCTAGAGGGGGTGGGGTGTAGTGGGAATAAGTCATCATTGTACATTCTCTTTGTTGTACAAATTGTACCCTTTCGTGGCTATAGTGTACATTCCTTGCAGTGTTCCATAATTCCTAACTTACAAAATCCAATTTCAGGTATTCGACTCCAAGACAAGAAACCCAATTTGGGATGGATCAACATTAGCATAATCAGATATGTGATTTCTAGTCCTTTTCTCTCACCTTGTTACTCCATGAAATCTTTCATTATAACTCTATCAAGAGAACAAATCCTTTGCAATAAAGGGTTGATCATGTAATATGACCCAAATTCGTCATGCCAAGTGTGACATAGTCCTTACAGTAGTGGGTTACCCACAAGAAGTGAATAAAGTAATGATTGGTAATAGTTGAATATTTATTAAACCTCCATAATTTTGATGACATAACTTCTTTGGGATATCAATGGTGTCACAAAAAAGTTTAAATTGAAAATATAATGTACATGTACACAAAGAATTCTTAGATAGTACTTATCATCTACAACTTGTTAGTATCACAGAGATGACAAATCTTGTCTTCCCATGAAATTTTAGGATTTACCTAGCATCTTGTTCCACTATTCAAGTCATAAGACTTCATTCATATTTTATCAATGTTTATTTTGTTCATTAAGATAACTATAATAAAGAGAATATTTTTATCTTCCAGATTGGAATTAATTACCACTTTACATTATCTTAATCCTCTTACCCTATATTTCTTCATTGCACCATGATTTCAACTTAAATTTAGATGTGCTCGTATTGTAATTGTAACAATATTTTAGCGTGATGTTCTCCTTTATTCTCCAATGGTTTAGAAAAAAGTTAGTATTATTATTCCAACCCGTATAAAGCCATACTTGACTTTGACTAAAGTTTTAAATGATCCTCACAAACATCTTATTTTTCATGTTATTTCCGGTGTTGTTTTATATTAGGCACCTAGTCATAGACATACTATCAATGGCTAAAAGACGAACTTCTATAATGAGGATTGGATGTAGTGTGTATCATTTAATTTTTAATATTATAAATTATAAAGTCTTTTATATTTTCTTAGATTTCCTCCAAGATTCTCTAGATATGTGGCCACCCCAAGATCCACATCCATATAATATAACATGAGTCACTCAAGTCCCAAAAAGGATTTGTTTTTCCCAAAACCAAAACTATATTGATTTAGAACTATCCTCGCGATGAAAAATCTTCCCATCCTTCATTAATCAACTTGATATAATGTTTTTTTAGGTAAAGTGTCTTTTAGTATGTGTATCTTAGCAGCCAATGATATGTCTATCTGCAGAGCATGGATGGCCATTTGATAATGTTCGATTGCAAGAAATTCACAGGCAAAATTATTTTGTTTTGCATTAATATATTTACTTAAATGGATTTGTTGGTTGGGACCATGGATTGTTTCCATCTTTAATTGTTTTAACCACATAATACACTCGCGTAATAATATTTGATTTGTTTGTGTGGAAAGTTGCTTAGGGTCTTCGACCTGTGTGGAAATATCCTATTTGTCGAACACTTCGCCTGGTTTAAAAAATGAACTCACAAGAAAATTGAGTAACATTGTAACATATTGAGTATGATGTTGTTTGGTAACATTGTACTCACTAAATTCACAAATTGCCGGATCCACCCATTTTCTCACTCAAAACAAAATACTACAAGTTAAGATTATGAATTATAATAAATTTTGCATAATCTACAATAATTGCCAAAATGAGTACAATATTGATACAAATTTCATTATCGTTATTATTATGTCCTATCATGCACATATGGTATGTACTCCAATATATTAATTAGGAAACACACATATCTAATTTTTGTTCCAGGCTAAGTATGGCAGTGGTTTGAATTTATTTTATTAAGGTGGATATTTCGGGAAATTATTTATCTACATCCTAGAGGGGGTGGGGTGTAGTGGGAATAAGACATCATTGTACTTTGTCTTTGTTGTACAAATTGTACCCTTTTGTGGCTATAGTGTACATTCCTTGCAGTGTTCCATAATTCCTAACTTACAAAATCCAATTTCAGGAATTCAACTCCAAGACAAGAAACCCAACATGGGATGGATCAACATTAGCATAATCGGATATGTGATTTCTAGTCACTTTCTCTCACCTTGTTACTCCATGAAATCCTTCATTATAACTCTATCAAAAGAACAAATCCTTTGCAATAAAGGGTTGATCATGGAATATGACCCAAATTCGTCATGCCAAGTGTGACATAGTCTTTACAGTAGTGGGTTACCCACAAGACACGAGTAAACTAATGATTGAAAATAGTTGAATATTTATTAAACCTCCATAATTTTGATGACATAACTTCTTTGGGATATCAATGTTGTCACAAAAAAATTTAAATTGAAAATACAATGTACACGTACACAAGGAGTTCTTAGAGAGTACATATCATCTACAACTTGTTAGAATCACAGAGATGACAAATCTTGTCTTCCCATGAAATTTTAGGATTTACCTAGCATCGTGTTCCACTATTCAAGCCATAAGACTTCATTCATATTTTATCAATGTTGATTTTGTTCATTAAGATAACTATAATAAAGAGAATATTTTTATCTTCTAGATTCAAATTAATTACCACTTTACATTATCTTAATCCTCTTACCCTATATTTCTTCGTTGCACCATGATTTCAACTTAAATTTAGATCTGCTAGTATTGTAATTGTAACAATATTATAGAGTGATGTTCTCCTTTATTCTCCAATGGTTTAGAAAAAAGTTGGTATTATTATTCCAACCTGTATAAAGCCATACTTGACTTTGACTAAAGTTTTCAATGATCCTCACAAACATCTTGTTTTTCATGTTATTTCTGGTGTTGTTGTATATTAGGTACCTAGACATACACATATTATCAATGGATAAAACATGAACTTCTATAATGAGGATTCGAAGTAGTGTGTATCATTTAATTTTTAATATTATAAATTGTAAAGTTTTTTATATTTTCTTAGTTTTCCTCCAAGATTCTCTAGATATGTGGCCACCCCAAGATCCACATCCATATAATACAACATGAGTCACTCAAGTCCCAAAGAGGATTTGTTTTTCCCAAAACCAAAAATATATTGATTTAGAACTATCCTCGTGATGAAAAATCTTCCCATCCTTCATTAATCAACTTGATATAATGTGTTTTTAGGTAAAGTGTCTTTTAGTATGTGTATCTTAGCAGTCGACGATATGTCTATCTCAAGAGCATGGATGGGCATTTGATAATGTTCGATTGTAAGAAATTCACAAGCAAAATTATTTTGTTTTACATTAATATATTTACTTAAATGGATTTGTTGGTTGGGACCATGGATTGTTTCCATCTTTAATTGTTTTAACCACATAATACACTTGGGTACTAATATTTGATTTGTTTGTGTGGAAAGTTGCCTAGGATCTTCGACCTGTGTGGAAATATCCTATTTGTCGAACACTTCGCCTAGTTTAAAAAATGAACTCACAAGAAAATTGAGTAACATTGTAACATATTGAGTATGATGTTGTTTGGTAACATTGTACAGTCTAAATTCACAAATTCTCAGATCCACCCATTATCTCACTCAAAACAAAACACTACAAGTTAAGATTATGAATTATAATAAATTTTGCATCATCTACAATAATTGCCAAAATGAGACTTAAAATTGGAGTGAAAATAAGGTAAGGGTTATCGATGTGGAAGAGGTGAATGACTGAGGAAACCCTAATCCCTCAGCCGCACGCAGCAGACGCGAACGGCCAAAGCTCCCGCATGGCGTACGCTCTGTAGCATAACCCAAGACCGGCCCTACTGACGCTTCACAATGGGAACGGGGGGGGGACAACCCCCCTCATACAACAATATCGTTGCCAATGACAGAACCGACATTTGAGCAAAGCAACCTCCTTTCGTGCCACCCCAACAAGTACGCGAGCAGCTCCTGGCCAGAGAACACGACCTCCAGAAGGAAATGGACATAGGCGCTGAAGCAAGAACCTCCCAGGCAAAGCCACACCAAGGATGGGAACCAGGTAAATGCATACCCCAGCTAGAAAAAGCACCAAGATATCTTATTAGCTCCACTAGGGTAGGAGAACATACAGAGTTTATGAAAGAACACGCCCTCATAGGAACGTTCTTGGGGCTATGGCCTACAGAACGGGATCTCCATAAATGGATCAAACATTGGTGGAACCCTAAGGGGGATTATAAAGTTCAGCTCAGCTCCAAAGGATTTTTCACAATCATCCTGTATAACTTAGAGGATAAAGACAGGATATTTGAAAATGGCCCATACTTCTTCAACTCAGTTGGGCTCTTCCTACGTTTTTGGACTGAAAGATTCAGCCCTGACAAAGAAGACTTCACCATGGCCCCAGTTTGGATCCGCTTATACTCTTTACCACAAGAGTTCTGGTTGGAGGAAATTCTAATGGGCATAGGGAATGCCCTAGGGAAGTATGTAAGAGCATCAGAAGCTACCAGGAAAAGAAAATACACCTCATATTCCAGAATCTGCGTCTACATGAACATCTCCAAAGCACTCCCCAGATCAGTAACTCTGGAATACCAAGACGAGGACTGGCAGCAAACCCTGGACTATGAGCACATTCCCTTTTGCTGTAGAAGATGCCACGAGCATGGCCACCTCTTCAGAGACTGCCCCCTCATCAAAAAAGTCGCCAAAGCAAGCAAGCCTGCACAAAAGGATGGATTCACCATGGTGGCATCAAAGAAGCGAAATCCACCAAAGAGACAAATCCAAGAGCAAAAGCAAAACATCGAAACAAGAAACTCCTACGAGATCCTGAAGCACCTGCCAGAGGAGGAGGAAATCCAAGATCCACACAAAAATCAGCAGCAATCACAGGACAATCCATCAATTCCAACCCCCCCGCCCCAGAGCCAGGAAGTACACATAGAGGATAGGGGTGAAGGATATGGGAACACCCCAATGTAGCTGGACGAAAGGGATCTCGCCGGCATAGACCTGGAAAAGCTAGAAGAAGCCCTGAATCAAAAAGACTTGCAAACCCTTCCTGAAGAGCAATTGCGCAAGGTGCACAAAGTATTTCTCAACTCCTCGGCGGGCTCCTTAGCATGGCTAGGCATAGCCACTGACTCTCATTCCGTCTCGAAGAAAATCCTTCGAGAAAATAAGAGAAGAGGGCGTAAAGTAGTGCAACAAATGATGAGGGAGGCATGCAACCTCATGATAAACTCTGGACAGATCCACAATATCTCGGAGGTTTACCTCCAAACCCCGACACCAACCCAATAATGAAAATCCTCACTTGGAACATTAGAGGACTAAATGGTAGGTCCAAGAAAAGGACACTCTGAGAATGTATAAAATCCGAGAATCCAGATATGCTCTTATTACATGAAACCAAATGTGTAGGAGCAGAAGATGAAGTCATCTTTCAGTGTATTTGGCGAGATTGCAACTTCATATCAACAGACTCTACAGGTGCCTCAGGAGGGCTGGCCATCCTCTGGAACCCTGCCAGCATAAGCGTCCACAACCCCTTTTCAACTGTGGGCACAATAACGGCGCACTTCCAGATCATTGGCTCGAACTAGGAGGGGGACATCACGAATGTCTATGGCCCCCACAGTCAGCAAGATAAAGACAAAATCATGCAGAGGCTAGAGCTCATCAGAACCCTGGTTACCACACGCAACTGGATCCTAGGAGGAGACTTCAACATGATCCTTACGCTAGAGGAAAAAACAGGAGGTACCAAAAAGCTAGAGCAAGACAGTGGTAAGTTCAAAACTCTCATTGATCATCTTAAATTAGTAGATATAGAGAATAGCAATGGCACTTTCACGTGGTCGAATCGCAGATCGGGTGCCCAGCACATAGCCTGCCGGCTGGACCGCTTCCTGGTCTTCGAGGAATTAATGGAGTCGGTCTCCCAGCTGGAAAGCCTCATCCTACCCAGAGCTGGATCAGATCACTGGCCACTGATCCTCAGCATGAACATTCAAGACACACCCAAATTCAAGCCCTTCCGCTTTGAGAAATTCTGGCTCTTTCATCCAGACTTCCAACACCTAGCCAAGGAATGGTGGGCGCAGGTAGAAATAAATCATGGCTCAAGCATGTACAAATTTCAGCAAAGACTCAAGAACTTCAAGATGTTGCTGAAGCAATGGAACAAGAACTGTTTCAGAGACATTTTCCACAGCATTCAAGACATAGAAAGACAGCTAGAGGCGATCCAGAAAACCTTTATCTCCAGATCCAGAACTGTCGACCTAATGAAAGAGGAAGAGATGCTCCAAGGGAAACTAGAAGAAAGATGAAAGCAGGAGGAGATTCTATGGAAACAAAAATATCGAGTGCAGTGGCTCAAGGAAGGGGAGAGGAACACCAAATTCTTTCACAGGACAGTGATGCATCGACGACATGTCAACAGGATCATCCACTTATAAGATGGCCAAGGCAACATCGTCAGAGAGCACTCTCAAATAGAAGCAGAGCTAATCAACTTCTATCGTGATCTCCTAACAGAAACCCAGGAGGACAGAATATAAGCCATCTAAAGAATAACAAGACACATGCTGACCTTAGTAACCCCGGAGCAAAATGCCACCCTCAC
>JASDQU010244144.1:14315-25081 GCA_032191745.1 Picea mariana | reverse complement strand
AACATCACACCACAAAGTCCCATTCCAATGAAGAATGTAGGTTGCAAATATGGTGATGGATAAATGACAAGCTATCATCACTGATCCATAGCCTCAAAATTGTCTTGCAAGAAACAATTGTGTCCCTTTGATAGTGCCATAGAAAAATTCCATTGACACAACTCAATAAGAAATAATAGCAAAGATGATTCAACAATTATGTATTACTACTCCAAATGAGGAAGAAGATAGATGGGTTAATGTTTACACCAATCTATGATTGAATCATGAAACCATGTCTAGATTATCATTGATAGTGGGAGTGTGAAGAACATTAATTATGTTGATGCAATGAAGATATTGAGATTGAACATCAATAATCACCCACAATGTACTTGCCTTCTTAGATGGAAGGGAGTGATTTTCAAGAAACAATGCTTTGTTTTGTACAAAATTCAATGTTTTAATATGAATTCCTATGTGATATTGCATTGATGGAAGTATGAAAAGTTATTCTTAGTTAACCATGTCTTCGGGATTGACATGGAAAGTAATATGAACAACCTCAAGTGGTATGTTTTTGTTGATGTTCAAGTCTACGATATTCCAAAAACTACAAATTATCTCTTCTAAGAAATCTTGGAAGATCATTACACATTCAAAAAAGTTTGTTGTTATCACTATTAGGGATGTGAGAGAACCCTGTGCATTTGGAAGATGTGTGTTTTCAACCAGAAAGGGATGAGATGTTGGGAAACAATAGTGCCAATGATTAGATGCAACCCTGAAATAGTGTAGTGATGTATTCATAGATCCACAAGGAGTACCATTGTGTTGTGTGGTAGACCATTAGATTTATTTGGCAGTATGATGACCACTATAAAATGGGCCATTTTATCACAAATATATATGGAAGAATGATGCGATATGATGATAGATTCAAGAGCTCATTGAGGTTAGAAGGATTTGACTAATTTCTTAATTTTGTGGCTGTCCCATAGTCTTGGTGCCTATGAAAGATGACACATGACATTTATCTATATACTATAGGGCATTGTATAAGATAACAGTACAAAAATTATATCCTTTTCCGATAATTAATGACCTTTTGGATCAACTTTGAGGAACTCAATTCTTCTCTAATATTGATCTCAAGATAGTCTATCATCATGTTCAAATATAGTTAGAAGATCTTTGGAATATTGTTTTTAAATCCCAAGAAGAAGTGTTTGAGTGGTTAGTGATGTATTTTTTTACTAAATATGCTACAAAATTCATGTGATTAATGAATGGTGAGATCTAACCATCCTTGAATGAGCTCATGGTGGTGTACCTTGATGAAATATTGATTTTCAACAAATCATGAGATGAGCATATTCAACATTTGTACCAGGTGTTGCACACTCTTTGTTGTATAAGTTGTAGGTAAACTTTTTCAAGTGTTCGTTTGCAATGCCATCCATTGGTTACATTGCATTTGAAATTGTCTAGGAAGAAATCCGAATTGATTTTGATAAGTTGGTAGTGATTCTCTATTGATATATGCTAAATAATATCATAGAACTTCAAATTTTGTTGGTATTAGTTAATTTCTATAGACCCTCTGTTCCAAGATTCTCACACTTGCCCTGACAATTTAACTAAATCTTAAGAGGGAATTTGAGGAAACAAGGCTTCATAATATAGATCAAGGTGCAACGATGAGCTTTTGAAGAAGTGAAGAGGTCAAAGCTATGCAGTGAACCTATGCTTACACTACTATATATAGATCATCTTTTTGATATATAAGATGATGCATATGACTATGGGATGGGTCTTGATATGACACAACAAAATCATTCCACTGCATTTTAATTAGGGACATTCAATGACATATTCCACAAATGTTAAAATTATGATAGAGAGATGTACTCCATTGTTTAAGTAGTTCACTAGTGGAGACACTATGTGTAGGGAAAATAGTTCATGATTAATTCTAACCATAAACCACTTTAGTTCCTACAAACCTAGAGAAAACTTGAGAACACACCACATATGAAATAGACTTTTTGATACCAATTCCAATTGGTTATCAAACATTTACATTGAAGAGATAACAAGGTACACTATTATTTGAGTTGAACACCAATAACATTGGTAGTGGTTCTTGACACAAAAGGGTGTGATACAAAAAATTGGCCAGAGTTCTACAATACACACAAATTTTGCAGAATTTTATGCAATCACTCAACAAGGATGATACACTACATCCATAGGCCTTATTATCAATTTTATTTCTTTTCGTTTGCATAATGATCCTCTTTATTGACTTGATAATGATCCTCTCTATTGAAAATTGAGTAGCTTCTAGTAGAGAATTGTCCTTGTATTCACATTCCCATAAGGAGCCTTGTAGCATGATGGATTATTTTGACAACATATCCTATTTTTTTATTAAAATCCATGTAGATATGGAAAAATGAGGCCTCCTCGAACATAGATTTTTTCTCCAAGCATAGTGCCATGATTGGCTCCAAGACCAAATATGTAATATTAAATTTTCCATTATCCCAATCCATCAACAACTTAAAATCTCCAAGAACTTGCAAACACCTAATATTTTTTTCAAGTGCCAATTTCATCAACATCTAGAGGGTGAAGAATTCAACCACGCTATTTTCTCCCAATCCTACTCCATATTTTAAGGAGAAGAAGTGGTAATGATCTAAAAAGAGTATGAATCCATCCCCACACATTTTTGGAGAGCCTTGATAATCTCCATCAAAGAAGTCCCAAGGCTTTGTGAAATCAATATGGGGCTCATGCAATACCCTTTGGGATTTAATATTAATATTAATATCAAAATTGATGCCTAAAATAATTTTTTATTTTTTTTCTAAATAAATTTTGGTCGTCGCATATCCAACGACAAATTTTATCGATGCGACGGTTTTGATATATAAACAACGGAAAGTTGTTGTTGCATATCCGATGACAACTTCTATCGATGCGACGATTTTGCTATATAAACAACGGAAAGTTGTCGTCGAATAGTCGATGACAACTTCTATTGATGCGTCGGTTTAGCTACATAAACAACAAAAAGTTGTTGTTGAATAGGCGGCGACAACTTCTATTGATGAGATGGTTCAACTATATAAACAACGAAAAGTGGCGTCGAATATGCGACAACAACTTCTATTGTTGCGTCAATTTAGCTACATAAACAACAAAAAGTTGTCGTCAAATATGCGACGACGACTTCTATTGATGCGTCGGTTTAACTATAAAAGTTGTTGTCGCAATTTAGACGAAAAGTTGGTTTGAGATTGTTTGCCTATATTGTCACTTGTGTGACGTTTTATCAAGTTCATCGCAAATGCAACGTCACCTAAATCAACGTTTCAGAGACTCCAAATTTGTCGCCATATCAACGACATAACGTCGCATAACCATCGAAACAACCGTCACAAAATGGGCCAAATATGCTAGTGGACTCTGAGTCAGAACCTGAAAGGGGAAGAAAAATCATTGATGTGGAACCCAGTGCCATCATTTCTACCACCAAGATCCAGCCTTGTGAAACAAATGATCCATAAGAAGGCGAGTTCCTTTTACATTCACAAATGTGGGTGAAAGATGCTCCATTGCACTTCATCATTGATAGTGGTAGCCAGAAGAACCTCATCTTATAAGAGGTCATCAAGCAGCTGGCCCTGTTGAAAATGCCGCACCCACAAACCTACACCATTGGATGACTCTACCAAGGAAGTGATCTCTGTGTCAACCAACAATGTCGAATTTTGTATGACATCAAGCCATTCAAAGATGAGGTATTGCGTGATGTTTCTCCTCTCGAAGTTTGTAATGTTCTTTTGGGTCAACCTTATTTATGGAAATGTCATGCTGTATATGAGTCTCGGCCTCGTAGTGTTATTGTTAATTTGAACATGAAATTGTACAAGATACCTGAGGAAGTCCCTCCTAGTGCTATTTCCTTGATCTCTACCAAGCAATGTAGAAGGTCATCTCTTAGACCAGGAAATTTGTCTTCTTCGTGATTCGCTCTCAGAGTAAGAAAAAGATCAAAACCACATCTAGGGCCTCTGTGACCGATCTCTCCCACAATAGAATCAAGTGCATAAGGTCATGGAAGAATAATTAGATATCTTCTCCTCTCTTATCGGGGTACCTTTGCACTTCCAGGTCAAGCATCCCATCGATCTAAGCCCAGGCGCACCGCTACCGCAACTCTCTGTTAGAAAATGAGGAGATAAAGAGGCAGATCCAAGAACTACTCCACAAGGGGCACATCCATCCAAGATCATTGCCTTGTGGGAGCCCAATTGTACTGGTGCAGAAGAAAGACGAGACCTGACAACTCTACATTGATTACCAGGCCCTGAATAAAATCACGGTCCAGAAGTAGTACATGATTCTATGAATCTACGACCTCCTTGATCATCTCATGGGGGCCAAATACTTCAATAAGATTGATCTAAAGTCTGGCTACCACTAGGTCCCAATAGAACATATATATGTATGGAAGATTGCATTCAATTCAAAAGAAGGTATTTTGGAATGGTTGGTCATGCCCTTTGGTTTGAAAAATGCTCCAACAACTTTTATGAGGATGATGGACAATATCCTGCGACCTTTCACCAATAATTTTGTAGTGGTGTATCTGGATGACATCCTCATCTACAACAAGACTTGGGAAAAACACTTGCAACATATTCAACAGATTCTGCACACCCAGCGACAACACAAACTATATGGAAACTTGGGAAAATGCTCCTTTGACATGGACAAGGTCCATTACCTAGGCTACATAATTGATCATAATGGTGTGCATGTGGATCTAGCCAAGATCCAGGTCATCTGTGACTGGCCAGCCCCAACCACACTCACTAAGCTTCAAAGCTTCTTGGGCTTTGCCAATTTATATCATAGGTTCATGTTGGGATTATCTCATATCGCATGGGTAACCAGAGGTGGAGGTAAGGAAAACATTTTGTGGGGCATGTCCCAACAACAAGCTTTCGATGACTTGAAGCAACGTGTGTGCTCATCCCTAGTACTTTAATTATCGGACCTAGAATATCCCTTTGAGACTGAGACAGATGCTTCAGACTATGACATGGGATTCATTCTCACTCAACACGACCACCCTATGGAATATCACAGTGAGACACTATCAGATGTTTTCCATAAGTACCCTACTCACGACAAAGAAAAGTACTCCATTGTGAAATCCTGCCGCTAGTGGAGACATTACATTATGGGGAAGGAGATAGTCATCTACACTGATAAAAAACCACTACAGTTCATGCAAACCCAAAGCTAATTGCAGAATGACCGCCATCAGAAGTGGTCCACATACTTACAACAGTTCCACCTCAACATAGAGTATAAAACATGAAGTACCAATCGTGTTGCTGATTTCCTCAGCCGACCTCCGGTCATGACACTCACCACGGTGCTAAAAAATTTCAGCCATGAGACCTCTAGATGTCCCAACCTCTATGAGACAGACCCTGACTTCTCCACCACCTACCAAATGTTGGGAGCAAAATCAGTGGTTTCTAATTTCCATATTTAGGATGGGATGTTGTGCCGTTTGGGCCATCTCTGCATTCCATCAAGTGAGCATGTGAAGCTGATTTGGGAAGCTTACTACAGTCAGGTGGCAGGACACTTTGGCATCAAAAGGATAATAACAGTGCTGTAGAAACATTTCTACTAGCCAAAACTTCAACAGGATTTCCCAAGAAGAATTGGTTGCAAATGAGGTTTTGTGTGAAAACAAAAGAGGTACAATGGGTCACTAAAGACTTGCTTGAAGAATGGAAAGTACCAATTGAGTCCAATAAGGGATTAAAAGTTAAGAAGCAGGCATAGGTTGGCACATCAAAGTAAACTAGTCCAACATAAAATACGAGGAAGCCTGTAGAGCACATGAAGGAAACATGAGGGAGCACAAAAATTAGGAAACCAAGGTAGAAGAACCCCATTCCAAAACCTTAAGTGTAGGTGAAGGATCACACAAAATTAAGAAACAAAGGAGCATAGAAGGACACTAATGGAGGAGCGCAGAAGGATGTGAAAGTTCCTACACATGAGGAACTAGGAGGAGGGAGTCTACCAGACATGGAAATCCTAGGTACATTAGAGGAGAGAGAGACACTTCCCATGAAGAGGAAAATATTGTAGATAGGAGGGCAACGAAATAAAATGAAGGCACACAATAGTGTCCATGAACTAACATTAACAGAGTATGATGCAGATATGGTCGCAGAGAAGGTGCATGACCATGCAAGAGAGTCATGGGAAGATGATGATAAGTAAATGGAAGAGATCATTAAGAAGATGACATAGGTTAAGGAGATATTGGCACAAATCTAATTGAACACAATGCAACATAAGGAACGTGCACAACCACAATAAATTGCTTAGTAACCTTAAGTGTAGGTGAAGGATCACACAAAATTAAGAAACAAAGGAGCATAGAAGGACACTAATGGAGGAGCGCAGAAGGATGTGAAAGTTCCTACACATGAGGAACTAGGAGGAGGGAGTCTACCAGACATGGAAATCCTAGGTACATTAGAGGAGAGAGAGACACTTCCCATGAAGAGGAAAATATTGTAGATAGGAGGGCAACGAAATAAAATGAAGGCACACAATAGTGTCCATGAACTAACATTAACAGAGTATGATGCAGATATGGTCGCAGAGAAGGTGCATGACCATGCAAGAGAGTCATGGGAAGATGATGATAAGTAAATGGAAGAGATCATTAAGAAGATGACATAGGTTAAGGAGATATTGGCACAAATCTAATTGAACACAATGCAACATAAGGAACGTGCACAACCACAATAAATTGCTTAGTAAACGACAGTTCCAGTGCAAGAGACGGTCCAAATTGTAGCATTAGGGAGTGAAAAGTTTTGTATTACTCAGTACATGTTGCAAATGGACGAGAAGACATCACATAAGAAGTTGAAGGACTTTGATCACTTGGACTTGGCATTCCCCAAGATCCAAAAAAGGGCGCTATATAAACTACAAGTCAATGTCATGCAGGAGATTCAATCAAGGGCCTGCGCATATGTGGAAAATTTACAATTATTCAATCAAGTAAATGACACACTAAATATAACCCTCAACCAGGGGCATATTGACAAGGAGGACATAAATAAACGCATAGAACGGATAGAGAAGTGCGCAGAAGAAGTGTTTAAGACTATCCTTGACAACACAGAGGAAGGAAATATATGAACATAAGATAATACCGAGAAAATAACATAGACAATAAAGAACTATAGAAGCCACATCACATATTTGATGGCACTCCTACAACCAAGAACTCCACCAGAGGTCATATCACAAAGGGAGAAGGAGGTGACATGACATAAGGAAAGTATTGCACATAACATCAAGGAAATCATAGAGTTATATGATAGAAGTGCACACTTATGGACTCATTTGTAGGAGGATGAGAAACTGCATGACTTAGACAGGAAAGAATAAGGAGTAAACACTTTAGTACAAGATTTGAAGAAAAAACAAAAGACTATGACAATACAAGATAGATTGAGAAGTGCACAAGAGTTAAAAAACTTGAAGCATAATTGAAGAGTATACAGGCATAGATGTAGTCAAGGCAGGTTTAGTTGGAGCCACTGCAAGAAGGTGCAGAGCAGGTGCTGACAGATATTGATGCAACAAAGGGGAATATTGAAAACATCAGCTTGGATATTGAAGAATTGATGAAGGAACATATCACCGCATAGAATGTGGATTCTGTAGCTAAGAAGAGCACGCGGGAAAAAGACCAAGATGAAATTATTGCAGGAAAATTCCATGCATTGGAGAAGTCAGTGTAGGATGTAAACACTTCCCAAGTGGATCAGGATGAGCCACAAGTATGTGTTGGGGGCTTGTTAGTGCAGGCTATTTTTGGAAAATGTGCAACAATCAATAAGTAGTTAAGAAAGGGACTAGAAAAGGAGTGTGCACCGAAGAACAAGGAAAAGAAGCGTGAGGAAGCAAGAAAGCGATGAGGAAACAGTTGTATCATGGACCAACCGTGCTTAGGAAGTTGGAGAGTGAACAAACCTAATCCACTTAGGGTTAGCGTTTTCGGCCATTGATGTAAATGGTTTAACCAACTTTTTGTAGTATAAATGTGTTGCATGAGGAAGATAGGGGGTATGTTTTTGATGAGTTTTGAGTCATTGGTTTTGGTTGAGAGTTGTGGAGCTAATACTGAGTTAGTTTTGGAGACAGAGTTATGAATTGCAACTGAGGGTCAAGTCGCAAGCTGTGGAGCTTAGTGCGATACTGGTCAGCCTCACCAATACTTGTGCATTTTAGATGCACCACTGATGTAATGCGCACAACGCAATGAATTTATGAAGATGAATAAAGAATAACATAATTCCATAGATTTGTGGACATATCCCAGTGGGGGTGAACAACAATAAAAACATGTGTCTTTGTGTGGAATGTCTCTTTTATGTGTTTTTGGATTTAACTGGTCCACACACGGGTTGTAAGATCCAAGGTTCGTTTTAACTATGACCAACAAACCCACAAGACACCGACCCTTTTGGCATCAACTTCTTGGAAAAATGAAGTCTCACCCGAGGTATCTATTGGGACTGCAAGAACCAAGATTTTGCAGTAGTAAGGGAAAGGTAGGTGGATACTTGAGTCATTTTTCCTTCTTCTAGCTTATGTATATTTTCAATTATTACATATATTCTCACAATCATTCATGAATATTACACCATAATTAATCCATAAACTAAGTCTATTCTACGAAGCATGGCAACATCGTTCATAAGTGCACACAAACAAGTAAAGAACACAAGACACAAGATTATCTCTAAAATCTCTCTTCATTCATCTTTCATCTTGCCAACTGACTCTTACACTTACGAATCTTGCATACTCTTTTTCTCCACCTCTCGATCTCCAACCCCTCTATCTACCAACCCTTTAAATATTATACCCAAAATATAGGGCTTAAATCCCTATCTTATCTATCCCAAAAATAGCCCATCACAATGCATGGCATGGACAACTTCAGTTCAATGGTTGTTTTCTTTCTTCTGCTTTTCGATCTTTATGCAACGTTTATGTTGTTATTTTATTTATGGAATGTCGTTCTTTCATCCTTTTTGATTTATTCTCTCTCTCACTTGCTTTATTCTTATGTTTGTGTGTTGTATTCCTCCTACACACTTACTTTCTTCTATTCACTTTCTTCCTTCTACACACTTTCTTCCTTCTGCGCATTTTATTCCTTCTGTGAATTTTCTTTGTACTTAGGTTTTTCACCTAAATTGCATCCAAAACTTCTTGCCCAACATGTGTTGCAATAGTTTTTGATGAACGAATGAATAAATATAGTAGTAGTAAAATGCAATGTGCACTAGATTAGTCTGATGTTTCCTGCATAATGTATGTTAATGAATGAATATGGTTATAGAATGGTAGATTTGATGAATGTTGAAGTAGAGATAAACTATGTTTAACATCCCCATGAGCAACATCCCTTCCACGATTGCATATGCTTAGGGTCCTGCAATCACCCATAAGCCATCTCGGGTGAGACTGCATTATGCACTTTGTGTGCAGTGTTTCCTTGTAGTCTCGAGAAGGGTCGATGGTTTCTAGGGTTTTGTTGCAGAACTAAAGTAGAACCTGGGTCAACCCATACATCCAACAAATGTGTTTACTATTTCAACAACTCTTATATTTTTTCTATTTTTGATACCATGTTTATGAAATTCCTTTTGTGTATAGGTTTCAAATGATTTCATTTTTTGTATTTTATTGAATAGGTTTTTGCCTTGCAAACCATTTGAATCCTTTGATAGTAATAGTCTCAGCAGTCTAAGTGTTTTCCTTTACTAGTTATTAATTTCCTTATTGATTATGACTTGCTTGATGACATTTTTGACTAAAAGAGTTGTATGTTATCAAACATTGCAAACCTTACGAGATTTATATTTTTTCCCTAAAATTCTTGTTTCCTTCAGGGCACTATAAAGGGGAATGATATTTCACATTGAGTATGACCTAGGGATTATGATTCTTTTTTTTGTCTCATAAATTTTGCATTTTTTCTCATAATGAGAAACTATTTATTGCAAGCACAATAACTCTTTTTATGACATAGTACAAATCATGGTAAGTAGATTTATAGAACATAAAATACAAAGCAAGTTTCTATTGTTTCCTTTTGAAATAACACATTTTCCTACCCTTCCATGTTATGTTATGTTACACAATAAGAACTATATAGATAGTTAATATGCATATATGAAAACTATAGGTTGTTTCTCTTTCAACATAGCTAACAAATTGATCACAAATATATTTCTACATTATCATAGACAATGTTAACACCATGATTAAACCTTGCTGAATGCACACAATATAAATATGATATAAATGGCCATGGAATACATTTCAATGAAAACACTGTTGGATAACTTGCACATGCATGTATTTCCACCTTCAAAATTTTGGAAACATGTCCACACAACCATTGTGAAATGGTAGCCACAACAACAACCTAAGGTGCTAGACTAGTGTCAAACATACCTATAATCACTATGGGATTCAAATTATTGTTGAACATACCTATAGCCACTATGGGATTTTAACTATTGTTGAACATGCCTATATTCACTATGTGAGCTAATACAAAAAACCTATATGTAACTACTGTTATATACGTACCAAGAAATGTAGGATGCAAAAAAGAAAAAAACATTGCAGTCAATGGA